>VKOC01019014.1:0-75857 GCA_009364415.1 Spea multiplicata | reverse complement strand
TTTTTTTTTTTTTTTTTTTTTTTTTTTTTTTTTACCTTGAAACTCTAGAATATGTCCGTTCTACATGGAGGAAGAAGTTACGGATATGAGACATGAAGGTGGATCCTGTACTCTATCTTTGGGTAATTAAAACTGATTGTCTCGTGATATGGCAGACACAAATATTGATAAATGGCTCTTCCGTGTTGTGGAACAGGAAATCTTTTAGGCTTCATTTCATCTGCTGCTGTAAGCTGTTTATGTTTTTTTTTATTAAAATGCCATTATTGATTTAAAAAAAAGATCGGTACTTAAATATTTTCTTTTGGGTAATTTAGTAATAGCAAAAAGATTTATGGCAAATATGGAGTGGGAAATTACCATTTCCTAGGGGTTCAGAGAAATAAGCAATGGTTGTAGGGAGTTCCAAACTTTACTCAACACAGGTTTACATGTCAGTAGCCAGTGTGACCTCCCATTCCAGATGGGGACATAGTCCGACTGTGGGTGGCCTTAGGTCAAGCGTTTACCAACAGCTTAATGTAATATTGGCAGGTTAAAGCAGAAATGAATGGATGAGGTGGAATCTGCAGGGATTGAATATTTATCAAACATATTTATGTTTATTGTCTGTTTTGCCCAAGGTTTATGTACAAGAATCATCGGTTTATTTAGAATCCACATTGGAAAAGAGCCTGGAGCTATGAGTAATACACGTGAGTCTCCCTGTTTCACAGACAAAAGGATAGGAATTGCAATGAAAATCCGAAGGCATGAAAACACTTTGGATGTATCTTGTATGAAGGGGACAAAAAAAGGGGGCAAATTGTTGAATACTAGTGTTTTAGAAACAGACACCAAAATATAATGAAGGTAAATTCATTAAAACATGTCCCAAATAGGACATGGAACAGGACAACCAGATGCCAAAATTCCAAGTTCAAAAACATGTTCATAATATGATCCCATCTATAAATTAAAAAAAAATGTTCATAATTTGTTCCTATCTATAAAAATGAAAAACAGAAATAAACATAAGAATAAATCAACTAAAAGCACATATTTTGGAACATGACTATACAGGGCCCATCTTGTAGTAAAAGTAATGTTTGAAATAACATTTCCAAGCCTAGATCAGTCACCCAGACAAGAGCGTCAAATAAACACAGGTGCTCCCTTTTTTTTTTACACCCAGGTACATGCCCACAGCCCCGGGCAACTATATACCTAAACATATATAGTCATACACCCTAACTATGATATGTCCACATATACATGTTGCCATATACCCAAATATTTATACCCAAATATCTACAAACACTGCCATTCAAAAGTTTGGGGTCACCTCGAAATGCCCTTGTTTTTGATAGTAAAGCAAATTTTGTCCATTAAAATAACATGAAATAGATCGGAAATCCAGTGCAGACGGGGTTAATTTTGTAAATGGCTATTTTAGCTGGAAACGGCTAGACATGTTCGTGTTTTGTAAGTCACTGGATAGCTACAGTAAATATATTCAAACAAAATTGAATCTATTCCCTGAAAAGGGGTTAACAAAACTGAAGAAATTTGACTCAGTGCTGTAGATGTAAAATGGTTGCTGGATGCCTACGAGCATGTTTATATACTCCTATGTAACAGCGGCCTCTGGTGGTTAGAAGATGTATTGCATCCTACATTGGTTACATTAGAAGTAATACAGTATATACACTTAACTCCCTTCATCCTTCAAACTAAAGGCCCTTGTTTTTTTTTTTAATAAATGTGTGAGCATCCTGTTTTTTTATTGGGCCTGGCTGTAACGTGACTCTATTGCATGAAGGGCCTGGTCAACCCTTTGTGAATACCTTAAGAAATACATTTGAATGCTCCCACATAAGCAAAATATAGCGTTTCCCCAACTCTGCTAATCAGGTCATGTTCTAATGTAGTGGTGTTCCTGGCTCGTCTTTCATAGATTTTGTCAGAATAATCAGAAGCCTTTTAGCCAAGCCATTGATGACCTTCTCAGGGTGTCCAGGAATGGTCCTACAAAGCTCACAGGCCGCAGCACTCGCTCTTCAGGAGTAAAAAAGCATTCTTCTGGGGAATTGTAGAAAAAAAACAATGCAGGAATGCAGATAATTGCACACGCTCAGGGGCAGGAATAATGGGCCCCTAGGATAAGTGTTGATCAATATGAGAAGCCACGTCATCGTATGGGGAAGGGTGGCCGATCAGTGAAGCACCTAGCTTCTCCATGTTTGTAAGTGGGGTCCGGCCCAGGCAGCCTGGCTCAACCTTTTTTTGTATGTGGCTGATCCTGAGTTGGCTCACACCAGCACTCCCATCACACCTCTATTCTCTATTCCTCATTGGATGATTTTCCGCGCTATTAACTGGGACATTTGTGTTATTACCAGTGATTCTATGGAAGACGTAACATGTCACATCATTTTTATATTAAACCCAAAGTTTAAAGAATTTAACATATATTGGCAAAAAAGGGATTTTGTGTAAAAAAAAAAAATTGCATTAAATTATTCAGTTAGATCGTGACTAAAAAAATAGAGATCAGAGCACTGAATTCTGAAGATCTGACAAGGCGTAATCTGGCCCAGTAAACTATTTGCCTTGCCTCTCAGATCTATCCCTTCAATTAATCTCCAATAGCCCCCTCTGAAACTCAAAAGAGAAGAATATCAACACGAGTTGGGTTTTTAATCTGCATATAAATATAACCCGTATTGAATCATTTTTTTTTCTTTTTATGAAGCCATCAATTATATGCTCTCTGAAACGAGAAGCTCGCCGAGACATGTGTCATTCTCGGAAGGACGAGGTAGGTATGAGCCTTCAGTTTCATTCTTTCGTAATGTCCTTCATTCTGCCGCGCGTTCTCCTAGTCAGTTGTCCACGGCACATTGAAGGCCTAATGTGGCATAAATAACATAGACAATAGTAGATATAAGACATTTCAATTGATTTCAGCGCATTAAGCAATGGTTTTCATAATTCATTCAAGGTGCCTCCACAGATTGAGTAATGGACCTTAAATTTAAGAATGTTTTAGAGACCGAAACAGTGTCGTTCTCGAAATCCACAGAAATCCTACTTCCTGACTGATTTTGAAGAGCAAAATGTTGGCGCCCCCCGAATGCTCATTTGAGGGCCTTCGGTCTCCTCGTATTTAACCTATTGTGGACCTCAATGCCTTTGTGTCTTAATCTTTAACTTATATTTTGGAACAAACACCTTCCACATGTCTGGTGATAAATATGTCCACCAAGAAGCCTTTGTGGGACCTCTGGGACCACAGGGGATGCAGGAGCCTATGTTGTGATCCAGACCTGAAGATTTGTCAAACGTTCTGAAAAGGCATGGAAGCCCTACATGCCAGCTGTCTTGATCTTGCCGGGACAGTCCTGATTTTTGAGGTGCCGCAACTGCGGAGAGGAAGTTCCTTTGTGCTAGTCTACGTTCTTCTGCTACAGAAACCCTTCGCTCCTCCAGGCTTGCTCTTACCTCACTCAACTCTTGAGTTGCATCTGCAGATATTTCTTGTCTTCTTCCATGTTTTTTTTTTAATCTCATATTTATTTATTGAGCAAGGAAAGAAATAACCAAGGAACAGAGTACTTTTCACATACGGTGCAAATAACAATGGAGATGTCAAGAAGGTGAAATGGAGAGCGAGACCCAGAAAAGAAAGTGAGAAGAAGACAGATCGGGAAAGTGGGGGAGGGGGTATTGTCAAAGAATCGGTATGGAGCGAAAACAGTGCAACATTGCAACATTTTACTTTAAAATTCATCAGATAACAAGAAAGTGGACCAATAGACCCGCTCGAGCGGAATGACCAATTTATCGGACCTTTTCCCAACATGGGTCGCCCCCCCTCCATCCAATTTGTTGGACCATATGATTGGAATTCAGGGTGTTTTTTAGTTTGTCTGCAATTTGATTTCTCTCAGCAAGTTGCCTCAATAACGTTGGCCTGTCCTGCTCTGTGTTGGTCATCTTAGCTTCCGGGTTGGGTTGGACCCCATCATATACATACCAGGGAACGTAGAAAACCAGTATATGTTTATCAGTTTCCATGGAAATAAGTTAGATTTTTCCAAAACTTGGGTTTTCATAGCATTTCCTCGCGTTGGCTGATATGCGACTGTCAAAGATCCGGCAATTATAATTCGTACATTGACTTTCAAATATATTTCAGACGAATATATGTCAAGTCAAGCATAAAATAATGGTCTATGTGAGTATTTTCTTTATTCGGCTCTTGATAGAATGTCAACTTTATTTCATCCTCCCTCATCCAAAGAAATTATTCATAGAGACATACCTTATTTACAAGGGAGCAGCATTAGGTCAACGTTGCTTAAAAAAACAGGACTTTATCATTTTTAACCATATACGGAACGGTATTATTCACATCACATCATACCAAAGGTAACATAGATCATACGTTTTCCGTCTCAACGGTGAGCATCGTAAATATTCCTCAAAATAAAATAAAATATTCTTAGGTTGGTTAATTTATAATATAGTTCATTAGCAATCGAACTGATGGTGGCAACCGTAGAGCATCTGTTATGTGAAGCATGGTATGAAAGCTCTACTTACCCTCATATAAACATACCTGGGACCCTCCGGGCTCTTTGGGGTGAAGTGGCTTCATGTGGAGCTGTAGATGGACCTCTTCTGGGGAAGTAGCCTGGTTTAAAGGACAAGGCTAGCCACATGTGTGCAGGGAGCAGAAGATAAAGTAGATGGATAGCAGGCAGAACATGTCGGAGAAAGAAGAAACTGACCCGGAGACCCAGGGAAGTAGGGCTTCAACCAGAGACTCAAGGTAAAACCTGCCCCTAGGCATGCGTATCACTAGAAATCGGAAAGAAGTCCCCAAAAGAACCCTGGGAAATTTGGCATCTCCAATAAAAAAATGGTCTCAAAGATCATTTGTTTGTTTACAAATTGATGTCACGGCTTTAGATCCTACATTGCTTAATAGACCAAGTTTGAGTCCAGTTTTCCTCAACTCTTTTCTTATTTATGCATTTCTATGGCTTTTTTGCCAAGATTCCAATGGTGGAAGACAAAACTGTGCCTGAGCTGTGAAGAAGCTGTCATGGGATCGTGGAATTTACAATGTTCAAGTCCTTTAAAGAAGTTGATTTTACTCTTCTGTTTAGCATGAACACTCCTACCCATGATCCTCTTGAACTCAGTCTTCTCCTCGCAACCTAGAAGCCACCTGGAGCTTGGAAGACTACAGCAATGAGGTTTCACTCAAGATAGTTGTGACGTCATTGCGTAAGTATGGATGCCAAAAATGGCGTCCAACATCCCATATGGAAACAACTATCTCTAAAAAGAACTTAAACTGTGATTTTATTTCTGACAATACGCGGCTTCTGATGTCATCAGAGGTTGTCTTCAACCTGTCTGGCTGTGGGAAGAGAAGCCGGAATACCGAGAAGACAGAAGAGATGGCAGCGTGCGCTCATGGATGCAAGGACAACCAAACATTTTACAAATGGTTTCCTACACACTGACACACCTACCGACAAAGCACACAACACTAAGTACCCAACTGACTACACAACTATACAACCATCAACAACCACAAAATCTGAAAGTAGTATTTTTTTTTTGGAAATTTGTATTTGTCCCAAATATTTCTGCTCTTAAATGAATAATTAAATCAATTAATGATGTGTTCTGACTACAGAAATCTTCCAAAGTAACCAAAATGCTGTGTGTTCAACGAGGTGGCAGCAGGAGCCATCTTAAAACCCTCTCTTGCCGAGATGTTCCGGAGATGTTACAATGGTACAAGCGTTTTCTCATGAGAGCAAGATGACAAATTCATTGTGTGTGAATGCAGCTGTAGGGTAGACTCAATCAGCACACATTTCAGCTTATTCTAACCTTTGAATTATATCCCTGGGCAGTAAGAAAATACACTCAATGGAAAGCTCCTGAGAAATGAATTCATGTAATTTCAGTGAACTAAAGCTTTGGTAGAGTGCGATTGTATCCATCGTAATGTAATATGTAACGACGTGAAGGAGAAGACATTGAAATGGAATTGTAGTAGGATAATGATGTATAATGACTCTACAAAGAGTGTGGTAAACATAGGCATACAATATTTACACAGATATAGGGGGTAGGAAAAGGAAATTGCAAAATGTTAGAAAAGGGAAAACGTTGAGCACGAAAAGTCTTGCCATACCTGGGAACTTCCCAGGGCAGGTAGAAGACGCCACGTCTCTTTTGGCTTTGTGGGGGGGCTGGCTGACCACAGGGTGAGGTCTAGCATTGCATGTGGTGGGGCTAATGGGTTTGATGTGTGCTGTGGGCATGGGGACAAGGCTAGTCCTGTAGGAGCCAAAGTGGTCGGGAGTGGGCATGACAAGACAGCGCCCCCATCGCCGATAGGGTGAGCAAATTGACCCAGAGACTCGAGGAAGCAGAGGATTTCCCCGAAGACCCCGGGTCAAAACCCTGGAAAATAAGATCTGGCAAACCCAAATGACTGCCTCAGAGAAATGGAAGAAGGAAACAATTAAAACATTTTCTCCCCTTTAACCCTTTTGGTGTCCTTGATCCGTAGCTTTGCTGTTTCCTTTGGTGGGATTGCCCATCTCCAAGAAGAATATGACAAATAAGAAATTGCCCAGGCATTATCATGTTACCCTCAATGAGCTGAGCCTGAGGCTCTTAACAATTTAACTCTTCAATAGCCCACCATGACGATACTCACTGGTCATCATGGACATCAATATTTAAAGATATACCTGTTGGGTCTCTTGTTGAGTATTCAAGCAGGGACATCATACTGGTACCCAAAAGGACAAATATATGATCACAGCAGGGAGAATAGGAAGGAGTCATCTCCAAACTGTGTGACCCTGAGCATTTGCCCCTTCACCCTGAGATTGGGGGCAAAAACCCTGCGACCCGGCTGTCATTGTAGATGTCACATGACTATGCTTCCAATATTGTCTAGCTCTAATCATATAGCAGAATTTAGTACTTAACATATAACATACGGTATTACATTTGGTTATTGACGATTCAGTCCATGCCATGGATAAATGGCAAATAATTTCAGCTGCTGTAGACCAATCGATATACATTTTTTGACGTTTTACTGGGTTAGACCAGGGGATTATTACGACGCTCAATTAGCTTTTTATGTTTCCCTAGCAGACTGGGAATTTAATTCATACGGCACTCCATGGAAAAGAAGCTTCACTGGTCTCAAGCAACACAAACACAATTTCGGAGAAAACCAGATGTTCCGGTGGTGAAAAAAAAAAGATCTGACATTTGTTTAAGAGTCAGAATACCTTTTAAATTTACTAATGTAGACAGGTAATACTTCTATATTTTTCTACTCATGTGACTGCACACCAGGTTATTAATGGGATTTTCATAAGTTTGCATTATTTTTCAAACACAATTACCCCAAAGTTTGGCTTATTTGGCGTGGACTTCAATGATTTTTTCCTGCGTGCAAATTGGTGCTGGCATTCCTTTTTTATTGAAGTTAGAAAAAAACACTTTTGCTTCATTTAACTCCTCCCCCGACTGCCCGCTATTGAAACCAGGAAGCATTCTCAGGTACACTTTTCTCTCCTTGATTAAAGCCATAGGGACTGGTGCGTCTCAGTTCCGCCATGTAGAGAAAAACATGGTTGGTGCCCAAAATAAGTGGTAGGGTCCCCAATCTTCCTCTTCCGGTGACAGGGGAATACGCGACCCCTTACTTTCCTCCTAGACTGAAGCTAAGAGTGGACCAGATCTTCTAGAGTCCACCCCAAGAGAGGTCTTCAAGGACGAAATGGCAGCCAAAAGGCCCCAGCCTACCCTCCTCACCAAAAGCCAGGCGCCTGAACTCCACTGTGGCGTTTCCAGTGTAACCATTTCAGGTGCAAAATTAGGAGGTGCTCAAAAACAACAAAAAAGTGCTTGTGAACTTAAAAAAAATACCCTTCCACCACCCGCCATAGGCCGGGGTCAATTTAAAGTGCATGACAGAGTGCCAAATAGTGTGCTCACCAGCTCTTGCTCCTAAGGTGAAAATATTGCCCCCTCACAGCCACCCATGTGCTGAGTGCCCTTGCAGACCAAATCAGGAGGCTCCATCGCATCCCTATGGCTTCATAATGCAAACTTGTCCTTAAGGCCAAAGGACCAAGCTTCCGCTCGCAGGTATTCACTTGATCTTAGCCGATAGGTCGAGATGGTAGATCCACTGCGCATGAAGAACTTACTTTAACAAGTAGCCAATTGCATGCATGCTAGCTAAACATCAATGTCCCAAAAAGACATCTGATTGGCTGCTGCTACTATGGGTTACGGTCATAGTTGGACTGATCATGAGCAAGAAGCATGAAGATCTCATGGCTTAAAGATACCCTTATGCGTTGAATGTCGTATAAAATCTCAATTAGCACCGTTATACCCGATTATTACGGAATTAAAACACATCCAGAGAATTTTTAACCAAAATCCCATAATCTGCATTCCTAATGCAACCTTCCATTCGGATCTATTGAGACAGAAGAAACGCATTAACTCAACGGTGCAAATCTCTTCTCTTTTTCCATCAAAGAATTTCAACCTTTTTTTAAAAAAAATAATGAGTTGCGTAATTAGCCAAGAGGTTGGTTTATCTCAGTTGAACATACATTCAAGATTTTTTAAAAAAATATAATTATATTACCCTTTGATCATAATTCATTTGCAAAGCCCTTCTCAAAAAAAGAGGACACAATGCAAAGTGGCACTTTTTGTGCTACGACACATTGATTATAAAATGTATTCATTAGTGCTTAAATAATATATACACAATGACTACAAATCCCTCATTATACTAGAATTTTACAGAATTTGTACATTATATTATATACAAAAAACAATATACATCAATGTCATTTACTTGGAAACATAATATTAACCATTATTCTTTTTTTTATTTATTTTAATAATTTTTATTAGCCAAATTTCTTAAGAGAGTTATTCTTGATACTTGGAATTCATTTTTTTTTTTAATGAAATTAATTAAAAATTATTTTTTAATTTTTTTTGTTTGTTTTATTATTAATATTTTGTACACTGTGTAATATTATATTATATTATTTCATTATTTTATTTAAGGTATCACTAGATACTAGTATTACATTCTGAAAGATATACGACTTCAATAACAAGAGCAAAAAAAAAGTTATTATAGACAAATAAATATTGAGATGAATACAAACCAATATTTTTACCTGATATTGAATTTTTTTATGGAGCGAATGTGGCATAAATCGAGCTTTTCCCTTATTAATATTGACACATTTCTATACAAAAAAAATATATATTTGAATTTATATAAAACTACATTTTCAGTCAAGATAATATGTTTATTATCTATATATATGAAATGAATTAAAAAAATTACATATTATGGTTTTATGGCTTCTAGCTTTTTTAATTCTTATTTTTATTTATAAAATTATTCTATTTTCAATATATTTTTTTTTTTGCTAGAAATGTTTAAACTCAACAACGCATAGTATGCTTTCTAATGGTGCCTGATGCCACCATCTTAATTAGCAAAGCGCTCGATAGGCTGACATAAAACTTTTACTCCAATTAACCAACTTTTTCAAAGGTTATCGGGAAAAAATTCAAATTAGCGAGTCGGAACGCAGAAGGATTTTTTTTTGTCTTCCTTTTCCGAGTAACACGACAAAAGGTTAAAAAGCCACCAGATGTCAGTGTAGTACAAAATTTAACATTATGGAGCAAAAAGCAGGTTCAGTCAACTTGATGAGATCATGATGCCTACAAAATATATGAAATATAACGTATCTACAAAATTATATTATTCCAGTCTTCGGAATTATGGAGAATATTCTATTTTATATATATATAATAACGAATTTGTGGAGCGTGCCTACAAGACTATACTGTTGGATTAACTTTGTCACATTTTTCCTTTTTTTTTACTTGCCAATGAGTTCTTCTGTCGTTATACATCAGTGATGCCAGAAGCCCCGGAAGCTCCTAAGATTTTTTATTCTTTTTTTTTTCTTTTTTGTTCCTCAGTGTTGGTAACTTGGCCAAATAAAGTTTCAATCCTTACAGAAATGCAAATTCCAGGTCATGAAAAAAAATGTATTCTTGTCTTCTATGAAACACTGTTTTTTTTTCCCAATGATGTCTGTCTCATAAATTGACTCAAGGGCTTCAAGACAGATTTTTTTTTCCGGTGGGAAGTGCTGCAAATTCTACGTGTTCTACGTGAGAGTCTATGGTGGTCAGTTTCTTGAGGTTTCTTGAGGTTTCTTGAGGTTTCTTGAGGTTTCTTGAGGTCAACAATCGAGATATTGGGTCGCCATTACTTTGGAGACTTGGACTCTCTGGTGATATAATCTGAAGTAATGGCGACCCAATATCTCGATGGTTGACCTCAAGAATATGACCACCATAGACTCTCATTGTCCGTTTTCAAACATCAACCCTAATCTCACACTCATGCTAGGCTCTGTGTAAAGAGGAACCTCAAATACAGGAGCATTTGTCCGTGGGTGAGATGTTAGAGGGAAGAATAGATCGCGTCCCCTTTGAGTCTTCCATGTTCATTGGGTTTCCTGATAGAATGTCTGATTCAAGAAGGTCTAATTCCTTTTAATTCCTTTTATACAAAAGAGTATACATTTTTTTAAAGGACAATTTATATGTAAATTCACAGTCTCCAAAAAAAGATTATTTTTACTGTTTAGAACAAAAGAACTAATTTCTTTTCAACAAAGGACAAGTACGGGCTTTGAATAACCGGAACAGACTCATTTTATTTGAATCTCAATTTCACTTCCACCATTAAGACGTCTCATTTGCCTTTGAATTAACGGGGCTTGTTATGTAAGAGAGGAATTAGTGTTGGGTTAAAGGGATTTACTTTATTGTTGTGTTTTGGGGGGTTTTTGGGAGATGACTTGGGTTTTTGTAGTTACGTTTCCACCTTAAACTAAATTGACTAGTGATCAATAAGAATTATTCCCACCGGTGGGCAATCAGCTTCTGTGAAACAAGAGCTTATAGGTCTTCACCATTTGTAGAGCCTACAAGTTAATGATGATGGGATGAGAGAAAGGGTAAGAGAGTGAGTGAGGAAGGCAAACAGGCAGGGAAGGAGGGAGAGCATGAGAAAGTTAATAAGGGAGTTAGAGAAGGAGTGAGCGTGTATGCAGGCAGTAAACATAACGGTGAATGTGCATTTGTTAGTATGTGTGTGCATGTTTGTGTATTATTACGAGTGTCTGTGTTAGCAGGGATATGTATGTGTGAAGCTGCGTGTGTTAGCATGAGTGTGTATATGTAAATGTGTATTAGTATGAGTGTGTGTGTAATTTTGTGTATGTGTTAGCATGAGTGTTATGTGTACGTGTGTGTTAGCTTACTCCTGTATGTAGAATGAGTGTGTATGTATGTATGTATGTTGGAGAGTATGTAAACCTCCTGAGCCAAAAGCTGTCAGCTCTCCCCACACTCTCTCTCTGATGGATCCAGCCGGCAGGAAGTGACTTGACATCCACTTCCTTCATGCTGGATCAGCCTGCACACAGCATAGAGGAAAAGAGAAACAGCACTCCTGTAGGTAACTGGTATGGCCAAGGGCACGGGCAGGCTGTTTGGGGGCAAGAATGGTTTGAGGATACTGACCACTTGTTGGACAAAGATGGAGCAGACAAACTATTTGGGGGCACTGACAAACTATTTGGGGCAGAGATGGCATATGTATGCTGTTTGGGGTACTTTTAAGCTGGTTGAGGACAAAAATGGCAGAGGCAAGCTTTTTGGGGGCAAAGATGGCATAAAGAAGCTGTTTGGGCACTGACAAGATGTTTGGTGGTGAAGATGGGACAGACAGGCTGTTAGGGGGCACTGGCAAGCTGTTTCGGAACAAATATGGCACAGACAACCTGTTTTAGGACGAAAATGGCACAGTAAAGCTGTTTGAGGCTAAGATGCCACTTATAAGTGACTTTGTTGAGTTATTGTAACTGTAACTGTAAAAATGTAACTTTTTAGAAGTTTATGAATTCCAAACAGGGCTTCAAAACTTCAAATATTTGTTTCAATTGCTCTGAATTACGCTTTGTGGCTTGTATATTGACCATTCTCCATCTGGTACGGCAACGTGGAACATTTTGAACATTTCCAGATAAAATTTTACAACCCTGAAGCCTGAGCTGTTGCTTTAATGAGGTGAAGCAATTACATTTAATTGAGAATTTCGTCTTCGTATAGATTCACGCCTGTGGCAAGGTATGATTTTAAGAACACTATTTATGCCATTTTCGATATTTTTTTGCTTATCTTTCTAAATATTTTTTTTTCTAGTCTCAAAATAAGTTTATGAAAATGTGAAGAGGCTCCAAAGTCAAGTACAACATGGTTCACTTTTGAAGTTTGCATGGATAAAACTAAAGGTTGGTGTTGGTACCTGCAATTAATCAATGGCTCTATAGAATTAAAGATACAACTAGATTGGTCACCTCAACAAGTCTACTTGGCTTAATAACAAAGTTGTTGACCATAAAGTAGGATACCCTGCCAAGAACCTTAGCTTCCTGGATACTGCTATAAGGACTTATTTCACTTTTCCAACATGCTGGTTGGTCTACATATTTTAGAACATGGACCATTTTATTATTTAAGGGCATCTTCAAACCCCCCCCCAAAAAATATCAATATTCCCAGTGTAAGAAGACATAATGTAATCACAATAATAGATTTCTGCATCTAAGATTGTGGTATCCATAGCCCTCATGTCATCGTTTGAAGGTCAATATGCCAACTGGATTAGTTTCCAACTGGTTTGTGGCCCCAGGGTACCACTCATAACGGGGCCCACACAGAGTTCCCAAGTCCTCCAGAAATTCCCCCTCTCTCTCAATGTCTTCTCCACCAACCACTTCCGCTTTCCCGTCTCCTTTCCCGCCGCTCCACTTCTTCTCTTGCCTCGTCTTGTCCTTCTGTTTATTGTAGAAAGGTTCACTTCATAAAGGGAAGCAGAAACGCTTTCCTTATTCCTCGGAGAGACACGCGAATGGCGGCCCTTCATAATCTGAAACTTCAAACTTCTTGTGCACTCCCTCTTTGATGAAGAAGTCCATGGCAGATCATATTAGGTTGGTGACCATAAAGTGTTAATAAACTTTATCACAAAAAAGTATTATCTGGAAATATTATCCTCATGTCCTTAAATGTTTGTAAAAATGTCACATGCAAAGTCTAGTAACTATTTCCTTTTTCTTTTTTTTTGTTTAAATTGTGCCTTTTCTTATATTTTTGTTTTTGAGATGTATTAAAAGTTAACAGAAACCAGAGTTGTATTTTATGACCTTTAATATCCATTAATGCGAAATATGTTAATAATTTTCTAGAACACAATCATACAATTTCATTTAAACAGCTGGCTCTTAGTCCACGTATGCACCTGGTTGTGTATTTACTAATTATACCGCCTACACATGATTTAAACCCATTCGATTTTTTTATACTTTGGTGAGTAATAAAATAAGATTAGATGCTTTTTTCCTAAAAAAAAATGATTAAATTAATGGGTGGCCTAAGACAGACTTAGAGGGTAGGGGTCTCCAGGTAGTATTGCTTGGTAAACATTGCTTGGTAAACAGAGTGGATAACGGTACTCACAGGAAGCAGACGGCAGGCAAAGGGTTAACCAGGAACAAATGGAGGTCACAAAGGCAGGAGGCAGGCAAAGAGTTAACCATATGCAGGTCCAGGAACGCAAAGGCAGGCAACAGGCAAAGGGTTAACCATATACAGTCCAGGATCACAAAGGCAGGGAGCAGGCAAAGGGTTAACCATATGCAGTGAAGGATCACAAAGGGTTAATACAGGGACCACAGCAGAAGCACACTTACAGGCACTAGGGAGGTCACAATATCTGTTTCCAGGGGCTTTATAGGGCTGTTGGGCATGACATCACGCCTCAAGTCCCGCCCCTTGCGTATACCATCACCAATAGTGATAAAGTAGCTGGTGCCATCATGTTAAAAAGCCGGTCCTTCTTAATGTGTTAGGACTTGGTTAAAAACACTAGACACAGACACATGTTCATGCAATTAAATGCGATTTCTCTCCCCGGTGTGAGAGAGTGAATGAGAGTTTGAGAGAGTGAATGAGAGTGAGTGAATTTCGTTCCCAAATTCACCTTCCAAAAACAACTCAGACAATTTGTTTGCATTTGCACAAGTCTAGCAGCAAGTGTTTGTTGTATTATAATTCTGTGAAAGGCATCTGTCCGTATCACAACATTGTTCCAATTTAAGAGATATCGGCAGATTTCAAACCTACAAGGCCTCGCCAGCACGCAGTAATTATCCAGACGACTGCCAAACAGAGATAATAACAGAGATTGAGTAATCCTTTTTGACAAATGGAGTGATGAGAATTATCATTAGTGGAGTAACTTCTACCTACAAAGTTTGGGGATTAAAAGCCATCAAGTCAGAACAACGCAAAGGGATTTGACCCAGAAGAAGCGTGGGCTCCCATCATAAGAGAACCTGTTGATTGTAGTAATTTAACAGAAATGTTAAAATATATAGCAAAGAAAATTGTTTTCTTACTTAAAAACACTAAAAAAAATGGGCCAAAAGCAAATTTTTCGGTTTGTTTTTGGCCCATTCGTTTTCGGACAACAAATTCCAATTCCTGACAAAAATTAGGGGGTCATTTTAAATTCGGGAACAAAATGTATTGTTCGAGACCCACATTTACCCTCACTCACGCTCTCAGACTCTCACACACACTCCAATTTTCGTTCAATCTCTCACTCTCTCTCTAAATGTCTCCCTACCTTCTCTGCTGACCACTTCTGCGTCCATGTCTCACCGCTCCACTTCCGTGTCTTGGAGCTCCACTTCTGTGTTTCGCATCTTCTTGTTCTCCTTTCTCCTCTCAGCTATCTTCTCTTTTCTCTCCTTTCTTTGTTCGCATCTCCCAGCGAACTGCCACCAAAATGGTCGAGCTTCTGGTATTGTCCACCCCCCCCCGATCCTCCTATAAGGGAAGAGGATGTCACTAGAAGATGTGCAATATTGACGGAAGTTTACAGAAGGTTATTGTAGTGCTAAATGGTGCCTCTTCTGATGATGTCCCTTGATTATTTTGGCAGATGTTCACACAGGGGTCTCTTAGGGCAAAATAACAGAATTTACAGTGACGTCTTCTCCCCCGATTCTCCAATCATGGTAGGCACCGTCACCAGAAGCTCCCCCATTTTAGCAGACATTGACACAAGGTTATCTTGGGGGCAAAATACCGGAGCTTCTAGTGACGTCATCTACCCTGACTGGTCTGAGGCTACATAGCAACAAACTGCGACGCTCTGTGTGTTCGGACTCAAGGAGTCAGAACCAGCATTAACTCTTTCAGCAATTTCAGCCACAGTCACTCGTCTGTTGGATTCGACCACACGGGCCAACCTACACCCCCCCTGTGCATCAATGAGCCTTGGCTGTCCATGACCCTCGCCGGTTCACCGCTTTTCCTTCCTTGGACCGCTTTTGATAAATACCGACCGCCGTAGACTGCGAACCCCCCACAAGAGCTGCAGTTTTGGACCCGATCATCACAGTTTGGCCCGCGCCAAAGTCTCTCAGTTCTTCACACTTGGCCATTTTTCCTGCTGCCTAATATATCTCCCCCAGTGACAGGCGCCCTGATAACATATATATATATATATATATATATATATTTAGTACAAAGTGGTATTTCTAGGGGCAAATAGAAACCAGAAGCATGTATTTTACTTATTACGGCGCTTTTTTATCTTTTTCGTGATTATGTATAAGGACATTGTGAGATCTATGACATCCTGTAGTCTCCTAAACCCACAGTTCAAACACAATTACAGAAATTGGTATTATCTAGGGGGGGCACCCACCGGCTATAATTTCTATTAATTAGTTTAAACCCTCTGCGGTTAACAAGGAGAATTTTTTTTTCGGCCGTATTACGATTTAAATCCTAATTTGCGCGTTGAAAGAGAACGAGAGTTTGAAACTTTTAGCTTCAAAGCTAGACCTCGGAAGAAAAAAAAAAGAAAAAAAAAAAGAACATTGTAGAATTACAGAAAATGTGCTGTTTGATCCTTTCTGTTCCTAGCCTAAAAGAAGCAGGATTAAAAATTCACTCTGTAGTTATCGTGCATGTGTCCCGTAGACACAGCCTGGTCAGACGGTGGGGTCTTCTCTTTAAGGTTTCTCTGCAGCCGTAACAATAAATAAACAATAAGGCAGAGAACGGGGGGGGGGGGGGAGAAAGAAAGAAAGGTAACGTTGAATGTTCTATTGTAGCAAATTCCATAGCTACCTACAGGGATATTTCTAAATTTTTCATAGAGGAGGACTGGCAAACTATCGCATCAATGTATC
This sequence comes from Spea multiplicata, assembly GCA_009364415.1. Taxonomy (NCBI): domain Eukaryota; kingdom Metazoa; phylum Chordata; class Amphibia; order Anura; family Pelobatidae; genus Spea; species Spea multiplicata. The sequence continues at coordinate 59,418 of VKOC01019014.1, read as the reverse complement.
TAAGCTCCAATTAATTGACTTCTTCTCTGATTGGGTGGGGAGAAATTGGGGAGGTCGCGGACAAAGACAGATCTGTTGATCCGTGGTGAAATAGGCCAATGGAATGAGCCGGGTGGATAGACCATTCGAGCCAAGACCATTCAAGAGGGCTGGTATCAACTGGCCCAAAGGCAAGCCCAGCTAGGAGGTCCATGGAGAGCCATCAAAAAGGTCTACCTAGAATGAGGATCCCATAATTGGAATATGGGAGGGATCCAGACATGGGGTGAATGTTGTATTAAATATGTTTTTCCATATAGACCCTTTTGGGTTGAACTACAAGTAGGATATACCTAAAATGGCTCTGATAGTGTCCCAAATCTGTCCAGAGCAACCATTCGCCCTGTCTAGTCTTCCCATGTAAGGACTTAGTCAATAATCTCGTCTTAGATTGAGGATAGGACTCATTGAGGTCTTTAGATAACCTTCGACTACCGGCTCCATCTTCTCTCGGACCAACGTAGCTCTTTCCAAAATCCTTAACTATAAAATAGAATTCATAAAAACTGCTTTAACATAGAAGGGATAAAATCTTACCGTGCCGGCATTCAAAATTAATTAGCCCTAAAACCCCGCAACCTAATCAAGCAAGTCAGCTAATAAATTATCAAAACTTAGTGATAAGGAACGCTTTTTTGTTCATTTATTTTTTTATCATCATTGCCTAATTAAATTTGAGAAACAGTAAAAACAAAAAAAAAGTATTATTTCTTGTCATTAAATTACAAAAATCAGCTTTTTTTCTTAATATAAAAAAAATATATTAAAAAATAAATTATCAAGGAGTTTATTAGCGCTTTGTGCCGGTACATGGGAATTCTAAAGTAGCCACGAGAAACAAATTAAATAGCCCCGATGAGTATCACTGCGGTAAACATCTGATTGCCACTTAATGTGATACAAGGAAAGCCATTATCACATACATCAAATTGTCAGCTCACAAGTTAATGTCGTGAACTGCAACACAGCGTACTGCATCACTCCCGACAGACTGGCATTGTAGAAGTCGCGGGGATTTGGCCGGTGGGTACATCATACGGCATGTCATTCATCACCGAAGTAGACTTAATGCATCTACCGGCTTGACATTTAAATCATTCTTAGAATGTTCTCTGATGAGCAGCGGAAGCAGGTAAATTATTCTGCACGTAGTCATTTGGCAAATACTCCAAATGAACCGTTTGCGAGTCCATAGATGTGTCATCGCCCCAAAAATAAACGAAGCATTCAAATATTCTGCTCCCCTCTAGACCAAATATGAATTGGGCTCTCCAGAGAGCTTTAAGCCTCAAAGGTCTTAAAGGTGCCACCCCAAGTCCGGTCCTGACCAGACTCCTATGTTTTTCCACCTAGTATAGTTTTTAGTTCAGTAGTATGGGCGGGCGGGCTGGCTTGGGGGGTCATGGGAGCTATTGTGCCCCGGGCCAGTCCGACAAATTTGGCAATGTTACATGACTGTACGGTAAGAGGGAGGCTGCGGTTGAGGTAAGGGGTGAGTAGAGGGAGTGAGGGAGAGAACAAGCGAGTAAGGGAGAGGGTAACGGAGGTAGTATATATGTGTTAGTGATAGTGTGTATGTGTTTGTGTGTGAACATCAATGAGTATGTGTGTGTGAGCATAAATGTATATGTGAAAGTGTGTGTGAGCATGGATGCGTATGTGTAAGTGTGTGGGGGCATGAATGTTTAGGCGTAAGTGTGTGTGTGTGCAAGCATGAATGTATATGCGTGTGAGAGAGAGTATGTGTTAGCGTGAATGTGTGTGTTAGAATGAAAGTGTGTGGGTTAGTGAGTATGTGTAAGAGTAAGTGTGTGGGTTAGTGAGTATGTGTGTAAGTGTGTGTGGGTGCGCATGAAAGAGAGTATGTGTTAGCGTGAATGTGTGTGTGTTAGAATGAAAGTGTGTGGGTTAGTGAGTATGTGTAATGTGTGTGTGTGTGCAAGCATGAATGTATATGCGTGTGAGAGAGAGTATGTGTTAGCAAGCATGAATGTAGTATGTGTTAGCGTGAATGTGTGTGTGTTAGAATGAAAGTGTGTGGGTTAGTGAGTATGTGTAAGAGTAAATGTGTGTGTGTGTGCAAGCATGAATGTATATGCGTGTGAGAGAGAGTATGTGTTAGCGTGAATGAGTGTGTGTTAGAATGAAAGTGTGTGGGTTAGTGAGTATGTGTAAGAGTAAGTGTGTGCCTTAGCATCAAACGGCATCGTAAAGAATCCATCCGCCATGGCCACCTGAAAGATCAACAGAGTTCTTCCTCTCATCTTCTCTATCATTAACTCCTCCTTACCCAAACAGCCTTCTCTTACTGTCTCGCAATCCCCTCCTCCGCTCAGTAGACTGTAAGCTCCTGAGAACGGGGCGCTCTTCTCTTCCATAACAGTATGTCTTGACGTGCGTCAATGTTGTTATTTTAGATTCACTGCCCCCCCTATTGCAAAAGCGCTACTTCTAATTAAGTGGGGGTTAGCAGAAATGGATGGAACGGCTATGAATGCGGAATAAGAGAGGGCTATCAAGTGTTCTAAAACAAACAGCAGTTGCATGAAAACAAATATTTAAATTGACAATGCTCTCCCAGCTCATAGCTGTACGCAGCTGAAATAAAACAAACATTACCTACACGATGGTTTAGAAGTGTACTTGTTCAACTGTCTGCATTGCATGTGGTTACCATGGTAATTTTCCCAATTACGCAGAAAACACTTTTTTTTTCCCACACCAGGAGGGGTTTATTTCCCCTTCAGGCATCAACTATCCATGCTGTTATATATTTGTCGATATAAACTTTTTGATCCGTTTCTCTATTTTCCCTCCAATAGTGTCAAGTGACTTTTTTTTTTTTGAATTTATGATGATGATGTTACATGTAATCGCTAATGATAATTTATTTTTATTAAATAAAAACTCAAATACAATAGAAAAACTTTTAAAAATGTTTTAAAAAAAAAACCTGTATTAAAAAAAAATATATATTACCGTAAAGGGAACACAGAAAGGATATAGTCTATGAGATTCTGTATTAAAGGCCCCTAGTGGCTGTGTGCGGAATTGCAAGTAAGCACACAATTATTTTAAAATGCTCATACCTGTGAATTATCTACATTTTACTCTATTTAAATTCACTTGTGCTATTGTTCATGTACTAATTAGTACATACTAGGCATTGTTGTCTTAGAAACGCTTTGAGCTGCTTTATTATTGGCCACGTTGGACCACTAGGATGAATGTTGCCGGCCACAGGCAGCCTGGAGAGGAGGACAACAATGACCCCAACCTGGTTCAGAAGTCTTCACAAACAGCTCAACGTCTTCCTCGTTACTCCTATATTAAGTGAAATCTCAAATAAATATCTACTAAAAATGCATATTTTATAAGACATATATATTTCCAACTGTTATAATTAATATTTAGCAAATTTCCTAGTTTTTTTGTACATTCTTACCCATTTTAGCCACTAATTTTAAATCATGGGAGTAATTGGAACTTTACTCAAAGATACCTAGCGAAGGTAAGCATTTTTTCTTTTTTTAATGAAAAACACCAAAATTTGCTTTAGGGCTATGAAAAGCAATCTTAATAGACAAAAAAAAGAAGTACAGATTGTTCTATTAAAAAAATACAAAATAGCGTAACTGTTGGGATAGTTGGATTTGTTTAATAAGTCGTTTTTTAAAAAAATAACAGCAAGTTGTTTTCCTTTCAGATTTGTACTTTTTCAATTTAACACATCAATAGTCCTACCATATGTTCCAAATAATGTAATTTTACATCTTTAATATACCATATGTAACGCTTTCCAGGACTCCGAGCCCTGTTCAACTTTTTAAAGTGTTTTGTAACTAAAAAGAAAATGCAATAACAATTTACTAATTAATTGCATATATATATATATATATATATTTATTTATTTATTTTTTTTCTAATTGATTTTAGCCCAAAATATGAAAATTTGAATGTATATCTCAATACACTTTCAGGCGGTTCTACAAGAGCGCACCCAAGCCGTCTCAACAGGTTTGCTTTATAAAGGCTGTACTTGTGGTCTGAAAAAAAAAAACTGATTAATTGCAAAATTATATATTTTTTTCTAATTGATTTTATCCCAAATATGTGAAAATTTGAATGGATATCTCCAAACATATATTACATACCTGGGAACTCTCCAGGCTTGTCCCGGAGTCTCCAGGTGAAGTTCTGCTTCTTTGGGCTCTCTGAGTGAGTTTCTTCTTTCTCCACACCCACTCTCCGCCTACTCCCCATCCACTCTCCACCCACTGAAGTCGCCCTTATATGAAGGTGGTCCCGCCCCTTCAAAAAACCACTCCCCCTACAAGAGGGAGAGTCCCAGGCAGCCTACGCTAAGAAACCTCTGGGTATTCATATATCTAACTAGCAATTAGCAAGTAAAGCACAATTCATTCGTGTTATATGTTTTAAAACATTCAATACGCCAAATGATATTGAAGTTAAAATATTCCAGAAATTAAATATTTGCCGTTGGAACATTTTCATGAAAAAAAAAAGTATTTGACATAGACTTGACTTTACATCCTGTCAAAATTCCCAATTCTCATTGTTCTTTTTGTCGCTTTCCTGACTTCACGCTTTCATTCTTCGCTTCGGAATCCTAAGCAGAGAAAGGTTACGGAATGAAAAAGACCATTCATAATTAATTGTTTCGCGGGGCAGCCGTGTTACAAATGATGGCGAGGCAGACACGCTGTAGTTCTGTGAGCCCCAGCACTAGCTTGGCGGTTTTCAGTTCTTTTGAAAAAAAAAAAAAATCATAACAGCCACCTCCAAAATAGATGCGGAAAAATATTTTAATACCGTGGAGAGAAAATTGAAAGGAGAAAAGAAATATAAAAAGGATAATGTACATAAGGATTATAGGATTTATGGTTAATATCATTTCTGTAAATATGGTTAGCAGTAGGGCTTCCAGCACCCTATGAAAACATTGGCCTTTTGTACTAGAGCCCCGGGACTCAAACTTAATCTACAAGAAGAGGCCAAAGACTGATTAAGGTTTGAGTGTTTACGTCAGGAAGGAATGGGCAGACTAGATGGGGGCCGGATGGTTCTTATCTGCCGGCCATTTCTAAATTTCTAAGACTAATAAAATTACACAGTGTCTGTCTCTAAACATGTACAGAGCTGGGGTTTGTGAAGCCTTCTAAGTAAAAAAAAAAATAGATGTAGCCATGTTGGTCCAAGAGAACATGGAGTCTTCTGCCGAAGGTGACGCCTATTTTCTTTTTTATGGAAAAAAAAGGTGTAGAGTGACATAAGGACATTTGGGACACTGGTGGTCTCCTCTCTACGACCAGAGATATCCCTTGTGATTGACCTGACGAGCAGCGGCGCACCGAGTCAGATTCTCCTGATCTGTCCTTGGTTTGTGGGCGCAGCAGCTTGGTTCCTAGAAGGACCGATATCACGGCATCGAACGATAGACCACAGGGCTTTTCCCAAGGGGACACTCTGTGGCCACTGGAAATTCGCTGCCTGCCCGTGCGGCTGGAGGCGGATGGAGACTGGTAGTCAGCAGAGTGCTTAAGGGCTAACGTAGTTCAGTAGAGAAGACATCTTGAGGGCAAAACGTAGCCTAGGACAAGCTGCCGGTTAACCTAGAGTGAAGTCAAAGGTAAGTATGGGGTTCTATCAACCCTTGGCCCACTGGGCATTTGTCCAATGTGCCAGATGGCCAGTTTGGGCCTGTTAGATGGTGATGTCATGTTAGATAAGTCATACCCTACTTCTTGAGATACAGATGGACACACACATTGAGTTGTAAGCAACCGTAAGTTCTGTCCAAGCTCTTAATGCACATGTTGAGATAAGATACGGCTTACGGAATTTTAATAGATCTATCTTTTTTCATACCTTGTCAGCGCTAGAGAGATGTAAGAGGTTTCGCGAAACATCAATGTCTTTAACGGGAGTCTATCTCTTCTTTTTTTTCCCTATCTTTGTGATGTAAAAAATTAATTTGCGGTGGGCTGCTTTAGCACAGATGTGTTTCTCTCTCTTTTTTTTTTTCAGTCTCTCTCTGGAAAAAATCTTCAGGTGTATACACGAAACCTAGAATGGCTTTGCCTGCAGCCTAGGGACAAATGGCAAAAAAATATCCTTCTTGATTGATAGAGAGAACATTTGGAATTTTAAATGCACATTTGCTGGAAACGTTCCAGGCGATATAGAGACTCAATATAGTCATCCGTAAGTAATCCCGTCTGTGCATGCAAATTCTCTTTCTGCCGAGAATGGATCGTAATAAGGAGGGAAGGAATTAAAGGAGAGGAATTTATACTCCTGCAGGACTGTTCCTCAGGTCCGTAGAATAACACTAAGCCGATTCCCCGTAGAAGACAAATATATAGAAGACAAGCTTGAGATGAACTCGCCAAAGGTAGACGGACGCTTAATCGATTGTCCTATGGTGCTTCGCCGCTTGTGCTTTCTTTGTTTCCTACACACATACCTGGGAACTTGTGGGCCCCGGCTACCCGGAGTCTACCCTTGTAGGACGCGGCCGGAACTGCCCACCGACGTTAGTGGAGGGGTCCTGCTGACATTGGAGGCGTTCCTCCTGCTGTCAGTGGTCATTACCGCCCGACATCAGTGGTCATCCCCATCGGCGTCAGTGGGAAGCACCCCCATTTCAAGGGCAAATTGACAGGGAGTGGGGCGCGTCAAGACCCCGCAAACCCATAGGATACAGATGTTGACCCAGAGAACAGGAGAAGCAGCTAAATCCGGAGAGTTCCCAGGTATGCCTGTACATATACTCACATGTGGCGTAAGTAAAACGTGAGTATAAGGAACATGTCCGATGATCACGTGACATAACTGTTAGAGTGATGATAGGATTAGGAAGATTCAATTATTGCCCATATATTGGTGGAAGCCATTTTTTTCTATGGCCTTCTTTCCTCCGCATTTGTTTTTATTGTGAGTTTCTATGGCAACAGCCAATCACTGCCTGCTTTTGCGTCCCATGACAATTAGGAGTTCCCAGCAAGAACTGCATAGGAGACAAAACCGATTGAGCAATTATTTCGGAAAAAAGGGTTTGGGCAACAAAGATCTCAATTGTTATCAAAGCGATAGAACGATAGAAAAGCAATTAAGAAGACAAGAAATGAACAGGGATAACTAGGATTTATTGCTATAGGTATGACGAATGTATTGAATTAAAATCACATAATTAACATACAGTTTTATCTTATCCTGCATCATATAATCTGCGAAGGACAACACAGATCCATCCTTTGTGCATTCTGTTGGGAAATTTAAAAACCTTAAGCCCTTGTGATATTTATTTATAGGAAAGATAACTAGGATTTATTGCTATAGGTATGACGAATGTATTGAATTAAAATCACATAATTAACATACAGTTTTATCTTATCCTGCATCATATAATCTGCGAAGGACAACACAGATCCATCCTTTGTGCATTCTGTTGGGAAATTTAAAAACCTTAAGCCCTTGTGATATTTATTTATAGCTTCGGAAAGCTATTTTATATTTATACAGCCAGTTACTTTTTTATATTAAAATAATAAATTAATAGTAAAAAAACCCCCAAAAAACAAAAACTAATATAGTATCAGTTCATAAATTTACATTGTTGTGGAAAATGATGGCCCTATAAAAACCAGTGAAAATAATAATAATAATAATAATAATTATTATTATTATTATTATTATTATTATTTTATTATTATTATTATTATATTATTTATTTTATTATAAGAAAATAATAATTTGATTTTTTTAAAAACCTGCATATACTGCAATTTAAATAAAAAAAAACTCAGTATTAATGAAATTAGATTTTTAATAATAAAAAATATTATTATTATTTTTAAAGAACATTTTTGTTTTGGAATAACTGGTTCTCGCTTCAGATTGAATAATATTCTCTAGAATGCCACATCCTTGGGAGATTTTGAGATATCTCTTTTGAAAGGCTGCCATAAATCAATCAATTTAATTAAAATATGGCTTTTTCTGTGCCAGATTTGGTTCAGGGTAATGAGAGAATGTCAACAAAAATCAATATTCTGGACTCTCCTTAGTCGAAGGAAAAAAAAAACAACAAAAAAAACTGTCCAAATGCCAAATAAATAATTAGAGTCCTTACTGTTCAATGCGATGCAATAGTAGCCAGGGATCCTAATGAGGATATTAAGCATAGCATGGGGCTGATCTGTTTTACAGATGAACACACGACCCTCGATCTTCTGGACCGCTGCCATTTTTTGGGTCTTAATATGGAAAGATTGGGGAATAGAAAAAAGATGAAATTCTAATGAACTCCAACTTGCGTTATTAAATTCACTTTACTTTGCCAATGGCAAAAAACAGCCTTACCCAGTTGGGCGAAAGTTGAATGAGGTCACTCGTGGGTGAAAACGAAGGACTTCAATAAAAATGACATGGAGAGGAGGAAGAGGTGGTCGTCGAACAGATAGAGCTGATGAACCACACTATCAGTTGATAGTGTGGTCCATCAGCTCTATCAACTGATAGTGTGGTCCATACTATCAACTGATAGTGTGGTCCATCAGTTGATAGTGTGGTCCATCAGCTGATGATAGGCCGGGATGTATACTGCGGAAAACTAGGGTTTGGAGAGGCATGGAGTTGGATGAGAGTGGAAGAAGAATTGGTTGTTTGGGATTGTTATTAAATGTAAAAAAAAAATATATAACATTAATAATGACAACTTCAGGAGAAGGTGCAGCTTGAAGGCCACAGTAGGACATCTCCTCTGTGGTCTGAGGTTTCCAGCCACTGATTGGCTCTTTGAAGCAGTCAATCAGTGGCAGAAAAAAGTACTTTCATTGAACTCTATGAAGACACAGTGGGACAACAAGAGAACAGGGCCCTGGTTGACGGGGAACAAGACAGAAGCTGTATAACAAGAGATGTCTTATCTGACTCTGGGCAGCACCCTAGGCACCCTCTACCACTTCCTCCTTGGCCACCATTAACCATGCTCAACAACGAGATAATATGTTGTATCCTGTGCGGCACAGAGTAAGGTCACTCTGGAGGTCTCATCCATCAGCCCAAGAAGCAGTGGTGGGCCAGGGAGCCTGAATGCTCAACGGGCCAGAATATAGAACCAAAGACAAAATTGGGACTCCATTTTTCGAGGTATATCATTTTATTTGTGACTTTATGTAGCAAAACTGATTGAACCACTTTTATTTCATGTGATTTGTGCTGATAAAACATATTTCTGTGTTTTTTTCATTTCTGTGTCTGTTCTGGTGGTGCCATTAGTCTAAAAATGTATAGTATGTAAAAGGCGGAATTAGAAAAAAATCTGTTGTGCTTGGAACACAGCAGGGAATTTATAATACTGTATCCTTTAACGTATGAAGACTACTACAAACTAAAAGACAAATTCCTTGTTCTACATTATTGAAAATAAGAGTACCTGGGGGTGATTTAATTCTTGCTGTGTATAAAGACTCAAAGATATGTAGAGTAGCAGAAAAAAAGTTTGTGAAAAGACGTCTAACCTGAAATCATTTAGTATTCACTTTAGTAAAAATGAGATTTAGTTTGGAGAATATTGGTAGATAGGCATAACAAGTAGATCAAATAAAAAAGAAAGACGTTTGAATCTATAGAATCCACCAAATGAATCTGTAGATAGTTTCAACAAAAGCAAACTCACAAAGGATCAAAGGAGAAATCACAGTTGCTCTTCGGGACTCCTAGTGTTGGACTCCAGAACTGGAATTTCGTAAAATTAAATTCTTTAAATTATCCATTAATCTCCTATATTCCTCTATAGACCCAGATGGGGAGCATTATGGACTGGGCGTCCTTCATCAGATTTTATGCTTATTTTTTTTATTTTATTTAATTTTACTGCGATGTTGCAGTAGCAAAAGAAAAAACAAATTGTGAGAAGTTACATAACGTCTTACCTAAAATCATTTAGTATTCACATCAGATTCAAAATGTTCAAAATGAATGACACTAATAAATGTGTAATTTATTTTATATATTTTTATAATAATAAAATACATATTTTTTTGTTTAATTTATTTATTTTTAATAATGCAATAATACCACCCAGTGATTATCAAAGTCAGTTTTGTAAGGACTATTTTTCTGTAAGTCAAATTGTTATGTTATATACTACTTGTTATGTCTTGGATACCCATTGTACAGTGCTATGGAATTTGATGGCGTTATATAAAAATAATTAATATTTATTACAAATAATAAATAATAATAAAAAAAAATAATAATAATAATAATTATTATTATTATATAACAAAGTATAGCTCTTTTCTTATTTCCTCATTCTTCCAATTTAATGCCTAATTGTGAATAAGTTTTTATTTATTTTTTTAAGTGAAGGAATGAGCTAGTTACTAGATAATTCAGCAAAGCTAGCACGTTATATCTTTCTAAACACAATTTAGCAACGCAACCTTGACTTGGTGGAGACCCCTGTCTTCTGTATGAGATTTATAGAATTCTTTTCCTATATGAGGGCAAAAGCTGAACAATTTGGTTCATACTCTTTCCGCGTTTAATTACAGTATTTTGCTGGTGAAGAGATCATAAATTGCCTTTGTCTTAATTGGTCACAAAAGCAGGTTAATTGCTTTCAGAAATTCGACGTAAAAAATGTACTTTGGACTTTAAAGTTCACTTTTTTAAGTTTAATAAAAAAACTTTTTTCTTTTTTTTTTACGTCTTCAGGATCGGGTCTTCTTTTGAAACCAAAGAAACAGAAAAAACAGAATAATTGTTAGAGCTAATAAGTAAAAATAAATAAATAAAATAAAAATAACTAAAAAAATAATAATTAATATTCGACAACATATTACCCTATATTTATTTTCTTCTGGTTATGGGGGGGGGGGGTAGTGACTTTTTTATATATATGTATATATATATTTCTATTTGTAAGGGTAAAAGGTAATGGTAATTTTAATTTTAATATTTTAGGGTGATTTTTTTACCCCGGTTTGGCAGCACGGGGACTACCGCCCATCTGGACCTGCCGCTCTGGTTGATCTAGGCCAAAATAGGTCACTAGATATGGCTTCCATGTTCCCATCTGCATACTGGACTCCCTCTCATAAAACCAGACCCCCCCTGTGGATCGTGACAACATGGAGATGCCGGTTGGAATGCCGGGGGGGGTGACGGAGAAATGAATACGGGGGGGATTCTGCCCATACTTGAAGGTACCTATGAGCTCTCATATACATTAAAATGCTTTTGATGGCTGAAGTGTCCCTCTAATTGTCTAAAAAACAAAAAAACCCTTGCTTAACAAGAAATATATCTTTCTGCAACCCCAGAGGGCTGAAGATAAAAATCACAGCTAGATACCTGCTGCTGAATAATAGCAGTTGATCTCTAAAGAGATGTAACGTGGAAATAAAGCTGCAGGTGCAATCACACGCATTAGTGTTTATGTGTCCTACTAACATTTAAGTAGCATTTCAATTTTATTTACAAGCATAAAAATGTTCTATGCATGATTGAAGCCACACCACCATCTGTGCGACGGGGCAGTTACATTAGGACAGAAGAATTTCTATTGTTTTCGCTACGTAGGATTCACAAAACCAGAAATTAGAAGTAGAACGTCTCCCTGTCTCGGTGCCACGCAGGTCCGCTTCTTGCATCTTCTCGTTCTTCTGTCTTCGTCTGCTACTCAAAAAACGACCTTGTCCTTTTCCGGGGACAATGGGACAGGGACACGACCGCAGGTGAAGTTCTGCAAAATGGCGGAGCTTCCGGCCACATCTTCACCCCTGATTGGAAGATCAGCGGAGAGGGTGTGCCTGGAGGCCCCGCCCTTTTGCCCAAAGTAACCTCCCATGAACTTCTGCAAAATAACAGATCATCGGGGAACATTCTCTCCCCCGATTGGAACATCAGTGGAGAAGGTGTCTGGAGACTCCGGCCTTTTGCCTGAAGTAACCCTCCCAGTGAAGTTCTGCAAAATGTCAGAGCTTCCAAGCACATTCTCTTCCCTGTTTGGAGGTTTGCGGAGGTGTGCCCGAAGACTCTGCCCTTTTGTCCCAAGCAACCGCCTGCTAACTTATGTAAAATGTCGGAGCTTCCAGGCTCACTCTCTCCTGTTCCTTGGGAAGGGGATGTGCCTGGTAGCTCCAACATTTTACATATTGCAAAAGTTCCACAGGTGGTCATGTCCAACTGTTCACTGAGAAGCGGAAGAAGGATGAAGACTTTTTGGAGCCGCAGGAGAAGTCAGAAGAAAGAAGACAGAAGAACAAGAGGATGAAACATCAGAAGTGTAGCTGCACGACATGGAGACAGGGACACGGAAATGGACTGGCCCTGCGTCACTCACGGGGCAAATGCTTGGCTGGCCGCTGCCCCCCAATCTGACCCTACGCTGGCTGGATACACCAGGCCACACACTACCTTAGCATAAAAATGTAGCACGCGGCCTGTCATATTAAGTAACGTAAGGAAGGTTTACTTTACTGAGAGGGTGGTAGATAAGTGGAGCAGCCTCCCAGCAAAATTTTAGCATGCATGGGATAGGCATATGGTTCCTGAATCTAAGACATGACCAACGACTCATTAAGGTTTGGTGTTTCTATGCATATCAGAAGCGTAATCATCAATTGACTTTTTTAAATCAAAATATAGAATTTCATATAATATGAATCGATCCAATGTACTATAAGATATTATCTCACAATTATAACCAGTATAAATTGTACTTTATTGGAAATACAATAATTATCTCTATTATGAAAATATATTTCCATCTAATAGAAATCTATTTATTAGACAGTTATTCCATAATGAAGGCTAGCAATGCATAATGAAACAACGTACACTAATTAACTCACAATTGATTAATTTAATAATATATTACTAATCCCAATAATAATATAAATGACCTTTACTTTACAATCTTCAAATAAGTCTGAGGAATTCTGGCCAAAACATTTTTTTCTTTCCCAAATTATTCAAAGATGAGTTGTATAATGTAATATATTATAATATAATGAATAATATGTGAATATATGGAATAAAACGTAGTTCGTGCCAGATTAGGTCTTATCCTCCAACTGGGTGAGAGGACGTCACTGAAAGCACCGCCATTTTACTCTAAGGCCAACTTCCACCAAAATGGCAGCACATTGGGGGCGACATCTTTTTCACGTGTCACCCCAATGTCTTCGATCACGCGATTAGACCTCTTTAATAAGTATTTAATACAAGATGATGATTACATAGATTTGAAGATTTCTCAAACAACAGAATCAAAAACCACGCAAATGATAATTAGTGACCTTATGCTGCTATCTCGACCTTTTTGCCAACTTGAAATGATTGGATCTCTTCACTTGAGATTTCCTCTACTTATCTAAATTAATTTTTGTACCCACTTAAGAAATATATCTGAATAAATACAAAAGGTTTTAATTTTAATACAGCAGAATTATTATTATTTCCTTTCCTTGATACCAATGTTTACGATGCCGTAACATGCACACATGACATCACTGAACAAATACATCAAATAATAACGTTGATATTTTGTTTGAGGTAAAAAAAAGTAAAAATTAAATGCATATTTTTTAAAACGTCTTCATGTATGCATGAAAACTCGTTGAATGTGAAGGGCAAGATCAATCGAATGGAATTTCCTTAAAAAGTAGTAAAGAAAATAGTTTTGTAATTTGTAAAGGTTATATTTTCAGTTTGTATGGAAGGCTTTAAGGATATCCATATTCGTTGGTGAGTATAAAGGCATGAATATTTTATTAGTAAATGTTAACAGTTTCAGGTGTGGACTTCTGTGTTCTAATATAGATGTCTCTTGCATACCCTCACCTAAAACCTGCAAAATGTAAAGTCACTTCTTTATAAGAATATATTGTGTTAGCTTGTTCACATTAAACTCAAAATCAGATCTGATGTCAGCTCAAACAGCGGTATTCATAGATTGGGGATTTTAGTCTTAATAAGCGCTTCTGGTCTTCCAAATATTGGTGAGGTTGGGTTGAAATTGAAGCATTTCGCAAAACTACCAATTTAGTGAATAGCAGCATTATGTTGGCCAGTTTCATGGTTGGGCACACAGATTAGCCACAGATTCGAATTTGCTAACTCTAATCATTGACCTTTTTTGTTTTCCTCCCCCCGATAGGAGGATCGGGGAGAGGATGTCAACGGACGTGCCGCCATACAAAAATAGAAGAGAGGAGATAAAATACAGAAGATGAAGAAGATGAGGAAGTGGTCGGCAGAGAAGGTAGTGAAACATTTAGAGAGCGTGAGAGTGTGAGTGAGCATGTTAGAGCGTGTGAATGAATGTCGGCACCGGGCAACAAATTTCATTCCCCAATTAAAAATGCCGCCTGAATTTTCAGCCAAAACAAAACCATTGGAGACCAATGTCATTCAACTGATTATCTCCAATATTTAGATGCATATGAAATCATTAAATACGATTTAAATAAGAATTCTCTATAGGGAAAAGTTACGTATTTTCTACTCCCATTTAATGTTCAATACCAAATTTTTTATTTTCATATTATTAAGCTTTATTATCATTAGTTGCAAACCACCTTAGAATAATTATTTTTATTATCTTTTGCAGATAATTATTATCAAACATACATTTTACGGGTTTCTTATCCTACGCGTATCATTCGTAACATTAGCGGGAGAATTTAAGTCATAAAAGTATGAATTTCCAATGGCAAAAATAAAAAACGATGGTGGATACCAAAAAAAAATAAACAATGTCTCAACAATTTAATCAAGCTGTAGGTTTCAGAAGCAATTTCACAGCGAAGCAGGGGGTAATAGCTTAATTATACATTTTCACTATATTAGAAAGTTTTCACGGTCCATTACAACAGATTTTTGGTTTTTATTTGAAATTACCAGCTGGTACGAAGTTCTTGTTTGTCTAAAATGACCTTAATGCAGTTCATCTGCTATAACTTGGAAAATGATCGTGAGTTTTTCAATTTTTAAAGGAAAATAAAGTTTTTTTAATGTATTTTATTTACGAGCAGACCTGGCAATCTGGCCCAACGGACGATTCCCCAGTGGGCCGTTTCCCGACATCACTTCATGGGCACCCAATCCATCTTATTTCACATTATCAATGAGTACCCCAAAGGATACAATCAAATAGAAAAGATTATGTAGATAAGAAGAACCCTAAAGTGTCTCCTGCTGACGTCAAAGTCCACCAATGTCCCCTCTCGGTGAAAACTTGTATAGAAAGCCCAAAAAGAAGACAGGCACACAAAATGTTCTGGGTAACCCACATGGAATCAAAGATGAACCTTAAGGAACTGTCACAATTTGGAAGGGAAAACCAGGTTTGGTTTATCTATAGGACAATGTTTGATGTTTGCATGAAATATCTCCAGCAGGTGCCTCCTAACCTTTAAAGGTGCTAAATGTAGAAATGTAGCATCAGAAACATCATTTCTAGTACTGTTTAATGATTCCTCAAGACAATTGCATGCTTCTGACTTTGTGGGGACAGTTTGGGGAAGACCCTTTTCTATTTCAGCATGCAGAAATAAGGCCCATAAAGACACGGTTGGATGAGTTCTGGGTGGAAGAACCTGACCGGACGCACAGAGCCCTGACCTCAACCCCATCCAACACCTTTGGGACAAACTGGAACGGAGATTGCGATCAATGCCTGACCTCACAAACGCTCTACTGGGCAAATGGGCAAAAATTCCCACATATACCCCCCCCCCAAATCTTGTGGAGAGCCCTTCCCAGAAGAGCAGAAGCTGTTATAGGTGCGAGGGGGGCAACCTCGTATTAATGTTCATGGTTTTAGGATGGGATGCAGCATTTAATAATAAGCAGACTAAATGGTCCGAATGGTTATTTTTTGCCTTCACATTCTGCGCGTCTGTCTCTAAGGTTACTTTCCGGCGTCTACGTTAATGGATAAACCTTGGATCGGAAATAATTCCCATTTTGTCTAATTCAAATATTGAAACCCAACACAGTCCACAATAGATAACGGTGTCGTGTACTTTTTTTTTCCCACCGCTTTCTGATTATTGGTGGTATTTATAGATGTTATCGCAGGTGAAAGGTAAGCAGACGTTGACCGATTCAATTAAATGATAAAATCTATTACCAACAATGAAAAACAATTCATTATAGAAGATGAACATGCATTAGCTAACCATCCCACTGTTTCAATGTATGGGATACGTATATGCTCTCCGTAATCCAATATCGACTTTAAGAACATTAAAATGTCTGGTAGAATTCATTATAAAATTTCTATATTGTCCCGTAATTGAATTTATCAATTTTGGTCTCGGAAACCTGGATTCTAAAATAGAAGGACGGTATTTAATCACAGTGAGTAGGAGCAGAGACGTTTACAGATTTATTTTACATATATTCACAGATTTATTCACATTTTTTCCGGTTTTGTATAAGGGGTTAATACGGGGTTAACGCATACCGCAGCCGCTCTGGTGCCCGGAGTTTAAATGTCCTTATGAGCGACTCTATTGGTCGCCAGCAACAGTTAAAAGTCTGTATGAACGACCAATAAAGTCGCCATTGGTTGATGGGAGACGAGCCCCCTGCTGGCGACCAATAGTGACGCTTGTACAGACTTTTAAAATCCTGGTCTCCAACAGTTAAATGTCTGTACAAGCGACTTTAGTGGTCGTTTGTACGGACTTTTAACTGTTGTAGCAGGGACACCAGTGGTCTCTGCAGGCCAAGTTGCTGGGAAAGGATTTTAAAAGTCTTTACGAGCGACCCTATTGGTTGCCAGCAAGGGCTCGTCTGCCATTAACCAGTGAAGTACAGGTACACTTCATTGGTTGATGGCAGAGGGGGCCCCTGCAGGCGACCAATAGAGTTGCTCGTACGGACCTTTAGACTACTGGCGCCAAAGCTGCTGCGTAGTCCGTACCGCGTTAACCCCGTATTAACCCCTTCTAAAATAAACCCAGAAAAAACGAAGAAAAAAAACGAACACGAAGAAAGCAAGTGAATATTCGCCCGAACAGAAGACAGCAACGGGCGAATATTCGCGGAATACGAAGACGAAGACGAACACGAAGAGTTGGCCGGCGACCAAGTCTGGTGAATTTTAATGCTGACAAATGCAAAGTTATGTATTTTGGGAAAAGAGATCAATGTGTGCGTTATACCTTAAACAGGGAAATCATTAACCGTAAAGTACTTGGTCGATCTGGCGTCGAGGTAGGCTTTCTGCCGGTTTCATTCGGCCTAGCAATGAGGGAGGCCTCCTGCTGGCGCCATGTGGCCAGCCTGGTGAGCCGATGACGAGGGCGTCCCGATATTTTTGTCCGCTTGGTGTATGTTTATGGCTAGATGAGGGTGAATTCGCAAATCCTAAAATTCCAGCTAGAATAAAATTCGCCTCCACTATGCAACCCATAAAGAAAAGAATCTGATTTATTTTCCGTTTGATGTAAAGGTCAAGGTATATTTTCATATTCACTTTCAAAGCCTTTGTTCCTTTTAGCGCCGGTACACGAGGAAATTATCCTTTATTTAATAGCTATAATGGCGGGTTTTTCAGAAATTATTTTACGTGATTTTTCAATTATCTCACCGCAATTTATCAATTTTGTGCTGCACCTGTTGTTCTCGATGTTCTGTTCTGGTAATGAAAAGTTATACCTCTCACGAAGCGGCGGCGAGAGCGAAAACAGAAATTCTATAAAAGTAGAAAATCAGCCGCAAATTGCTGTATGCACATTCGCTGCGTTGTTACCCAAATCAGTTCGATTTATTTTACATTTTTTCCCACATTTTTACGAAATTATTCGAGTTATTAACAAAGTCGGGATATTACGGTAAACAAAAAGGTAACGGGGAAAGCATTTTGACAGATTTTAATAAAGCTTCATTTTGCACAGCAACAACAATCCAATTATTACATCTGTATAATAACGTCAGTGTATTTACTCTTACATATTTTATTTTTTATGTATTTTATATTTTTATTTTATCATTTTTTATTATTATTATTTTATTAACATTCTCATATGCAAAAAAAGACATATTCCATAGCTAAAATTAATTCTTTCTTTTTATTTATTTATTTATTTTTTACTTACCTGAAGGAGAAGATGTAGCTCTTCCCTTTCTCCACAGTCCAACCTTTCGTGACTCTGATTAATTGTTTTACGTGCATGGTGGGTCTTGTTAGACCACCCCTAAACGTTTGCTGAAGCCGACTGGCAGTGAGTGTATCACTCCAACTTTTGGTTTCAATTTCATTTTCCACACTCACTTTTTTGTCGTGCTCTTTCACTCTCTCACAGTCTCTCTCAATGTCTCCCTACGGAGATGTTGTTGCCGTCTTTATTCTTTCTTCTCGAAGGATCGGCTTCTACTGGTGATCTGTTGGGTTACCTTGGCTGCCTCGAGTGCTTCTGCGTCCGGGAGGACCCTTGGCAAGTATCACAGGGAAAACCTCTCCCCCGATTGGAGGAATATGGGAGAGGTTGTCCCTGTGGTGCGTGCTGAGGCTTCACCAGAGTAATGCAGGCAGACCCATGGAGAAAGAGAAGCGTTTCTCTTTCTTCTCTGCTGCTGAAGTTCTCCAGAAGGCCAGGGTGTCATAGCCATAGTTGTTTACTTTCTGTCTCCAGCTACTCGACCCTGTCCATTGTGGGATGTGGATAGGGGGTCCCGCTGTCATTGGTGGGGCGGTCCAGCTAAGGACAGTGGCCAACCTCAGCGTCAGGGTTTGTGGGACATGCGCTATTGTTGGGGGGAGAAATAGGAGGGGGGTGGGCGTGCCACAACACCAATCCTACGACTTAGAGATTCCTTGTAGTGACCTGGAGTTCCCAGTATTATTGCACTGTATAACTGAGAGAAGTGGATCAACGTAGAAGAAAAAAGAAGAGGAGAACAGGAAGAAGAAGAAGAAGCAGAGCTGTGGTGAAGGTAGGGAGAGTGACAAGGAATTTCGTTTCCAAAAAAAACCCCCCTCCAAACTGAAAGAGGGGGCACAATGGACCAAAAACCAACACTACCATTGACCGCAGCCATTTTGGCCCGACCACTGATTATAACTTAAAGTTCTAAAAGAGACTTTGGGTCCTGGTTTCACTGGGGGGGGGGTACACCGGCGCAAATACCTTTTTAAAATAATCATTCTCACTGAAAGATAGCATTTCCTTTATATGAATTCATTTTTCTGAAAACACCAAATTAATAGAAAAACTGTGAAAACGGGCAGAGCAAGTGAAACAAGTTGTGTGTGTTTACAAGACATGCTGATAATTATCAAACCGTAATGTTTTGTTACTCATTACGCGAACAGCAGGTTTGTTTTTTTTGTTTTTTATAATGTCGGACATTTTTAGAATGTTAAAAGTTTTATAATGAACTGTTTTATCGTGTAGCGAGAGCGTAACCCGTATAACAATTTTAGCTCCTAAATAATTCAAAGTAATCTTCCATGGAAGTGTGTCTGTGGCTTATACTTTAAGATTTATTATATAATAGTTTGGTATTTTATTGACCTTTCATGAAACTATAAGCTCTTACTGAAGTAAAACAATAACTCGGGGGGTAATACGAACAAAAATTATACATAATGTCTTCTCCTTCTTCTCTTTTTTCTCCTTCTCCTTCTCTTCCATCTCCTTCCCCTTCTCCTTTCATTATTATCATTATCTATAACGCCAATTATTTACGTAGGACCTCTTATAGTCCATGCATTCAAAGGGTATGACAAAACTAGAATTGACCGACTAATACAAACCGGTAACTTCATGAAAGAGGGTCTTAAACTCAAAAGAGAACGGGGTGTGGAAAGAGAGATATAGATGAAGAGATTAGTGCCATGGATGAAGATGGGAGTTGGATGAGTAGTAGATACTTTCTAGATGGACAGATTGTATCCTCCCTGAAGAAGTGGATTTTGAGGTTTCTCTTGAATATTGAGAGGGGTGGAAGCTGGGGGTTTGGTGAAAATTAGTTCACGAGGTATGGGTCAGCACGGGTGAAGGTACAAGGAGATCCTTATCCATGGTAAGATCAAGTAGGGCAGTATTTTGTTATGTGGCCAGAAATACATGGAGGATCAATATCTCGGAGGGCTTTGCCTGTTGGTATAAGAACTTTAAATTTCATTCTCAAGGTAATTGGGAGCCAATGGAAGAACAATATCATGGAGGGCTCCTCTTTGAAGATGATGCATTTGGCCAAGGGTTGGGGTTTCGATTTCCTTAAACTGGCTTTCAGATTAGGGAGGAACACGTTGTGCCCCATGACACACAACATCAAACCTTAACCTAAAACCATGCCGTTATTTTGCGGTGAATTTAATTCAGTCATTAAGAGTTTGCTCCGCTTCATACACTTCTCCGCGTTTCCAGAGCGACTTGCCACCAACTGAAACGTTCATGGAGCCTCCCCCTCGTCTTATTTGTTATACTTTAGAAGAATAGAAGAATATAAGGTAAATTGTATTTCAGCAAATGTTTTCAGTCCAAAAGTTTTCTCCGCAAATCTGCACAGATCCTTTCCCTAAACAGCTGTCTGATGCCGCGCAACATGAATCTGACCAGCTGTTGTCAGGATGTAGCAAAATTAAGGTAAACTGCTTTGGGATACATATATTTTAAGCTTTTAATGGGTCATTTCACTCAAATTTTTTTTTAACTGAGACGAACTCAAGATGTTCCAGCAGCGTTTTAAAAGTAAATCATAGAACTATTAGGGCCGTTAGAGTACAGAGAACAACCAGAGCCAACAAGAAGCCCCTTAGCTACGGTTGTATTGCCACAACCAAGATGTCATGTCAAAATAAGTGCATAGGGTGGTTTAGGCTCATGGGGGTCGTTATTTCCCAGCAGCTGGGGTGTTACATGTGACTAGCTTGATGCCGGCAGGTTCCTCGGGGGTATGCTCGTGATGTCACTTCCGGGAAGCGTTGGACTGTAATGACATGGCTCCACTGTGCTGCTGGTACTCCTCCTCTTCTGCGCCATCCTAACCTCCAAACTGCTTGCCTGTGTCTCTCTCCCTCTGTGCCGACGGATCCAGCATGCAGGAAATGGATGTGATGTCACTTCCTGCATGCTGAATCCGGATGAACTCTACACTACTCTACAGCTAGCTAGAGTAGATCCTGGTTGTTAAGCCCCTGACAACGACAGAAGAAACAGATCTTTGATTTGCCCAAAATGACTTCTGATTTACTGAATAACCCAACAAAATGTCTTTGTAATAACTCAGAAATTGATATTTCCCTTAGAATTTAACACCTCGACTCTGTAACTTTTCAATCCATGATGGTGTCAGCGTGTCCTGACTTTTAAAAAGGTAGATTTTTTTTATTTTTTTTTTAATAAAGTTATGTCTGTGAAGTCACAAATCTTCTGTGTAACAGTGGCTGGCAGAAAAGGTCGCGAAAGATTAATTGCTGTCAAATTGTTGTCACTTCATGTGTCACTTCAGTCACTATAACAATTTCTAAAGATCATTTTCTAATTTCCAAATAAATTTGGTTGCGTTCAAGTTTAGAAAAAAAGAAATAAGATTAAAGGACATTTAACTACCAAAAAAAAAAGCGTACCTCCAGGCAGTGAGATTAGATAGTAAAATGGCACAAATATTGAACAAATATTCCCTTGCTGGGGGAAATGAGTGGCACTCGACACAGAAGGCACAGAGAGTGTGTATGAATGTGTGAGTGTTAGCATGAATGTGTATGTGCAAGTGAATGTGTGTTATCATGACATCATAAGATCTGTTTTGTTACTCAAAAATAAGAAGTCCACCTTCAGCTGCCTCTAGTAGTAGGAAGCATTCGTAGATAAGCAGTAGCACTCCCGGTTCAGTCATTATCTAGGCGTTAAGAAGCACCCAATCACATACATGCTAGCAGAACATCAGAAGTGAATTACTTCTCTTTTCGCTGTCAATCATTGCTTCTCTTCTACCTTTGTGCCAGCTATTCTGTGAGGGGTATGAAGAGACCTCTCGCCATTTTTAGTCAATATCCCACCCAGGCACTTCATTGTCCCATTTTTGCGGGCAGTGGGGGTCATGTGCCGGTTGGCTTAACCGACCAGCCACACAGGTGCCTCACTAATGGTGTCCAGAGAAGGCTTTAAATCGCATGAGGGTCTCAGTCCCACTGATTCAGCTCCTTGGTAAGCAATATAGCCATGAAAAATTAGACAGGATGCGCCAAACTTGGTGGCGGGCTAAGCAATATATGGCCATATAGCGTGATGGAATCCCAATATTTATGGCTTAGATAGGTGTTTTTGGAACGGTAGTCTCTGAATTCTTGCTCAGTCGGGCTACCAGCTTGGTTATCTACAAAATTCATGGAGGCCTAAGGCAAGCTTGGCTTAGAGCAGCTGCCCCTTTTGTCCCACGTTAAAGTTTGCCCTAGGCATTGTCAGGTGTATACTCACTATGTGTCGCCTTGACTTGGACACATCCCCTTCTTGCCTCGTTTGAGGATCAGGAGAAGGGAAGCTCATTAGGAGCATATGGCATTGGTGTCAACATCAAAAGACAAGCTTATGCACTACAAAGGCCCAGGGACCTCTAAGAGCTTATGGGTTCCCTATATGCCACAGACAGCATGGCAATGACAAGGTGGCCCTGGCTCTTTAAGGCCAGTGGCTTCCTGATGACATAAACGCGGCCGAAACCCGTATGCACTGCTGCGTGCTACATCTTTATGTGTAAATAATGTGCAGTCGGGCCGCGCCAGGCTCTTGCTTGGTTTGCCAAATGGTCAGTCCGAGCCCGAGCAGCCCCCTTAAATTGTGAACATTATACCAAACACACAAATAACTACGGACCCAAAAATATAGATAAGAAAACCTATAACAGCACCCGTAGTCAATTATATTACGTATAATTAAGCAGCTTATAACACATTTTCATATAAAACTTCTGCCAATTAAAAAAAAGTTGGCGTAATCTTGCAACAACAAAATGCCAAAGATCAAGGGAACAGCTGCTGGTACGACGCAGTGACTTATCAATCGGCCTCATGATAGCATGTTTGTATTGCCATGGAAACCCCCATGCAAAACTAGCAGGGGGGTATGCAGATGGGAAAAAAAAAACATTGAAGGCAAATGTGTGAATTAGATTTAGATTTAGATCTGTTTTTTTAATACGGAAAGTTCTAAATTGATTTAACAAATTTAACAAATAAACTTTAATATTAACTTCTTCAAAAGTAATTATAAAGAAATATCAAGGCGTGGTTTTACAAATTAATTTTTGAAAAATAAAATTAAATTTAAAAAACTATTTTATATTTTTATTTTTAACTTTATATTTCTTTGTTATTTTTATATTTAATTGACAATGAAATCTAAAATTATAACAAAAAAATATAAAATTACAATATTCTCTTTCTGCTATACTTAAGTCACTAATGATAATAATAAATTGTAATTATATGTATAATAAATAAAAAAATAACCAAGTTCTAACCAAGTTCAGCTAAAAAGTCTCATTAAAGTATTTGCATTATGGGAGAACGCAGAGCGATTTTCTATAGCTATTTCTGGAACGTAAACAACATAAGTGAGTCTGGTCATGATGATGATGACATTAGCAACAGTCTCACTTGTTACTGGAATAAATATTTTGTCTGCTTTCAGCGTTAATTATATTGAAATGTCTCTGATCTATACATTACGGTAAACTTAATAATGAAGATCTTGGAAGTGGACATTGTGTCTGGACAGGCATTCCCAGTAAGCGGATTATGACATTCACTCAGCTGGGACTCTTGGCGTTTTGGGGGTTAGAACCTCCTCCTGGGCCCAGTAAGCGGATTATGACATCCACTCAGCCGGGACTCTTGGCGTTTTGGGGGTTAGAGCCTCCTCCTGGGCCCAGTAAGCGGATTATGACAACCACTCGGCCGGGACTCTTGGCGTTTTGGGGGTTAGAACCTCCTCCTGGGCCCAGTAAGCGGATTATGACAACCACTCGGCTGGGACTCTTGGCGTTTTTGGGGTTAGAACCTCCCCCTGGCAGCAAATGCGTTCAGGGGGGTTTATATGATAATGCTGGGGAATTAATAAAGCTGTGGCCAATGCTCTTACCCCGTTAAAGGGTCGAAAGGATTTTGGCCTGGAGATGGTTGGTGGAACGCTCTAGGCATAGGCAGTCAAGACCAAGCGCTGCTTAAGGTCTAAGTGCCTCCATCAATAAAAACAGGCAGAGTAGATGGGGCCGAATGGGTCTTTCAGAAATGAAAAGAAATACAGAAACAAAGGAACGTAGAAGTTGGTAATAAAATGCTTAACCTTACATTTATCTACATGTTCTCCAACCTTAACGTGGTCCTTATTCATTCATATATGTATGGGAATATAATGAAATCCATAACTGTTGGTGTACGTGTATGATTTACTCCCATCCCCAGTTCTGATCCGCCACACGACATGACTTATTAATTCAGTTTCGCGTTCGGCGGCAGTTAATATTCAGCGAGAATGGCCTACCTTGACACGTCGTAGTTCGAGGCTATGCAAATATGTGTGTACATTATTGCATGACAGGCTTATAACCGACTGTGACACATTTTCCTAGGCTAAGAAAAATGGAGGAGAAAAAAAAAAGGATTTGCCAGCGAAATGTTCAACTGACTAGTTTCATACATTTCATTTCCTCAAAACTACCTGACGTTGCCGTAGCAATCTCATTGACTAAAACATCGTTATCGAACGTTAAGTTTCCTCGGTGCAGTTACAAATGAAGATAGAACATGCTCGATTTCCATGTAGATATTATACAAATCAGCAGTTTTTTGGTGGTAGGCGATATACTAGTCTGACGTCAATGCATATATATTAAAAATCCATATATTAACCCCTTAATGACAAAGCATGTACATGTACGCGCTCAAAATGCATTGTTTTCAATGGGTTTAGGGACCGCCCATTGTCTTTAAGGGGTTAAAATGGAACCGCTAAACCAATCAGTATAACTAGCTCGTTCTTTTCGTTTATCAATCGGTTTAATTGTTCTAGAGATAGTTAAAACCAATGAACTATTTTACATCATGGAAGCTGAGATTTATGTAAAAAGGTAGTGCACCTAGGGTTAGGGGGCAATGGTCTACCCCGGTTGCCACTCATCACTCATCGGACTGCTTTGGTGTCCCTGTCTCCTTTCCCTCAGTTACCCTCCTTCTATTCCCATCACTTCTTCTTCCTTCTGTCTTCTTTCTTTGTCCGCTTCTCCCTGGTATCAGCTCCGTTGACAAGGCCTCAGTCAGGACTTAGCTGGACTCAACTCAGCTGGAGAACCGAAAGGAACGGCTCGAGGGACGTGGTCATGGGGTTGCAAAGTTCAGTCACGTGATCCCGAGAGCTTGCGCTCGCATTGTGACATCACTGAAGCCAGGAGGCTGCCCATACTTGCCAGTTTTGACCTCAGCTGACCCCAGACGTTTACTGTTTCTATCAGTTACCCTTGGTTGGTGTATACATTTTTCTTGCTCCTGTGTTATTTTGATGGACTTTTGACCCAATTTTTGATTCCTTATTTAGCTCCATGGACTATTTACCTGGCTTGCCTGTCCTTGTATTCCTCCCTGCTGATTTTCTTCTGTCTTACCCGTTGTTGCTGATCCATTCCGCCAGCTTTGCTCCTTGTGCCCACCTGTGCCTGTCTCTGCCCCTGGGATCCGTTCATCTCACCATTACAGCCTCCTGGAGTACTTCTGCAAAAGGGCGGAGCCACAGCGCGCACCACATCAACATCCTGTCCTCTGTTCTTCCAGTCGAGGGAGAGGGTGTGCGTAGACTCCCCTGCCCTTTTGAGGAATGCAATGTGGGAGGTCCAGTCAATGGAGCCAACAAAGAAAGAAGACAAAAACAAGAAGAGGCAAGTGAAGAAGAAGAGCTGAGGGAAAGGAGACTGAGATATGGAAGGGGTTGAAGGAGAAGGTAGGTGGACATTGAGTGAGACTAGGAGTGTGAGAGAGTGTGAGTAAGGGCATGAGACAGAGTAAGAGCGTGGGTGTTTTTACATTTTAGAATGTGGGGCGGCTGGGGGAAATATACGATCCGCTCCAGGTGCCAAATACTCTAGGTAGGCCACAGCACGCAGCGTGTCAAATCCAGCCATTGGCCGCAGCTTCCTTAGTAATCATCAGGCGGCCACTGGCCTTAAAGTGCCGGGTCTGCCTTATTCCCAGACCGGCCCTGCCAGAACCCACGCAAATCCCTAAAACTATAGCCATGGCGGCCATATTGGAATACATATAATATCTAATATAACAGCTCATGTGAAAAAAATACAACTTTCTAGAAAAAACTCTTCTTCCGTTATTGTTTGGAATATTAAGCTCACAAGACGAATCTCTGTTATGCCGGGGAAATGTTTCTGGAAAAAAAAAATCAATTTACATACTGTTGCTTTATCTCTTACGGAGATAATATTCCTCCTAGGAGATCTGTTAAGAATTTTTAAGGGAGTAATTAAATAAGAGAATCGGCAGAATCATCCCGCAATACAATTCATACGCTTCCGATAACGACTCCCTTTTTGTAAAACTTTGTCTAAAATATTAGTTAGAATTCCTTTAAAGTCATTAGCTGGTCTACGAAGCAACGTTTTTAATGTAAATGCGGCTCCCCGCGGGCCCTCGCGTCTCGTTCTTGATTCATCTGCACTGTATCATTTTGGCAAAGCTTTTCTTCGCTTATTTTGCCCTCAAATTATTGCTCACATTAAATTTTATTAGTTTTATTCTATCGGATTCCTTTATGCTTCCTGTAAAAAAAAAAAAAGAGACTATATTGAAAACTTTATTTTTTTTAATCAAAATGTGACGAAACAACACAAAAAATTGTATATTTATCATGTATTATGTATTATTTGGTACTTCTGTCTTCTTTCAGCCAATCAAATTTTAAGTCTAAGTTTTTATGGTCACTTATACTGATCCGTAATAATAATAAGAAATAATAATAATTATAATAATTATATACCCATTTTCTCTTGAAGTGAGACAGTTGCCGGTAAGAATGTTTTTTTTTATTGCACTTTTTTTTAAAATTATTACTGGTATTAATTTTCAAAAATATTGTGTTTTCTTTTTTAAAACAGTTCTAATTTCGGGTAATATAATATAATATTTTTAGGCAGCTGCGTATTAGCCATTTATATGTGTTCTAACTCTGTTATCTTCTTCTAGATAAACACCCTAAGACTCCTTATAATATCATTGTAAACAATAGAATGCCTTGGTCTCAATCACACAGTGAGACCTTCTGACTAATGAAAGTCTATGGAGGAACGGACTTCATTAGCATTGTCATAAAGCATCTGCTCAGCGCGGTGTTTGAGCAGGGAACGTCACCCAAAATATCACATGACTGACAACAATGGCCGCCTCCAGCTCTGAAAATCAATTAGTTTATTGAGACAAAATGTGATAAAACATGTTTTTTTTGTCAATATTAACGCAGATTGGGTTTATGCTAAAAAAAAATATTGTTTATCGCCATTAAATGTATACAGCTCAATTATTTCACATAAATAATGTTTTTTTTTTTTTTTTTTTTTTTTTAACTCTGTTATGATGACACAAAGAGCACAAAAATACAAGAATCAATCGCCGTTTTCCCAAAAACAAAACACTTAACCAAATGGAAAAAAAAAACATAATATACCGCGGTTCCCATTTAATGCCCAAATCATGGAGGTACGTGAGTAAAGGCCAGCAGACTTTATTAAATTAACTTTAAAGCCAACAACAGGGCCCCAGGGATCAACGCGTATCAAGTCATCGGTCTTAAAGTAGTCTAGATGCCACCTCTATGCCCTCAAAACCCCGGGTCATTACACAGAGCTCGAATCAGAGGATCCAAACCGAGGGGGGGACAGCGGACAGCCCCGACGCACTCCCCCATTTGTCAACACGTCGGTTTCCTGAAAAAAAAAAAAGTGTAATGCAGAAAACATATAACGGATTTTTACAAAGCTCATTTGAAAAATTGTAGCTGAAAATGTTGCGTTAACCTCTAATTATTAGGAGTCTGTTCTAGAAGGAGATGTAATTATCTTAACAACGTAACTGTAATTAATTTATGCTCGACGGAATGGCCGCGGTAATTAGCAAAATGACAATTATAATTAGTGCAATATATATATTTTTTTTCCACGTTGAAATAAATATGCGATCACAATTTTGGTTTGTTATTCGACTTGCTTGTGCATCTTATATAGTATAATGGGCTTTGCCTACACAGAATGTTAATGCTTTACGACAGCGTCGAAAATGGCCATCTGGGATATTATCGGTGTCCGGCGCTATGTTCTGTAGATGTCCGTCCCACTTTGTGAAGTTAACCATACCTTCCAAGTGTCCTTTAGGGTGCAGGACAGTCCCGTTGAGCTTCCCCGACCTGCCCGCTGATCTGCGAAAATGATTATGGCTTCCCCTTCCGCTAGGCTTCTGCTTCAATACATCTAGTCAACTCGGCACAGCCCTCCATAGCGTTAGGGAGATCAGCGATCTCCCCGTTAGCCGGCCCACCAAGTAGCGGGATTCAAGGGAGCCCTGAATATGTTACTGAATACATTAAAAGGCTTCAAGATGGTGGTCTTGGAGTAGTCTTGGAGTGAGTTCACCAAAACCAATCACCCTGGTGCCCGTTTTTAAAGTATGGTTATATGCAAGTCCTCTCACACTGATTGGAGGATCCAGGATAGGACGTCACCAGAAGCTCAGCCCATTTTGCCCCTAGGATAACATCTTGTGGACTTCCGCCAACGTTGCGAAGCTTCTGGTGACGTCCTCTCCCCAATCAGAGGGTCGGGGTAGAGGACGTCACAGGAAACTCTGCCATTTTGGCCTAAGATAACCATCGGAAACTTTCAATTTGCACATGTCTAGCATCTAATTATAACCAGTTTTACAATATTATGCATTTAAGCAACTCATCTACAAATATTTTATATGATTTTTTCTTAAAATATGTTTTAATGGATTTCCGTCCTCTTCTGATCCAGGAAATGTTAAACACGAACAAATAAAAATTATAAGAAATGTAATCTTGAGAAAACAGCCATCCTGGAATGTGTCCGTATTTTAAGGACATTTCAACGATTTTAGATGAATCTTTCTGATTGTTTTAAAATGTAATTAAAGTGCATTCACTATAAAACAACTATTAACGGTTTATACAATTCAAGTCGGATCGCGTCCATTCGCTAAGAGAAAAGCTGACTGCGGATTGTCCTACAGACAGAAGTTATTGCTGTTTTCTAATTATTTTTTTTTAATTTATATATTTTTTATATAAGGGACACTTAGAAAAAATAAAAAATAAAAATAAATATTTCAGAATTTCAGAAATTCATTAAAAGGCTATTAGACCCTATACCGGGTCTAAAAGTGGGAAAAGTAAAAAAAAAAAATTAGGAAAAAATGCGCTTTTCTATTGTTTAATTCTTTTCAATTTTCAATTCTCACCAGAATAACATAAAACCGATTAGAATTCTCCAATATTCGGAGATCAACAAGCGCAGTGACATACCTTCAAAAAAATGCACACGATACGATTAAGATATGTTCCCATCACCTTCTGTACATTTCAAATTAAGACACGGAACGAAATAAAATCAGACGCTAACGCTTAAGGTGAAGATGTCTCTGCCTCGGGGGAATTGGATGTCAAGGGAAATCTCAAACCACCGAGCGGCGGTTCCCGTTAGGTTGTGTTCTCTCTTCTAATAGCCAGGCTTTTCCTGTATTGAGTTTTTTTTAGACAAAAAAAGGCTTTTTAGCTAATATTCCCATGGTAGGCTACCCAGTATGGCTCCATCTTCTGGGGGAGTTCATTAGGGGGTGGGGCTAACCATTCGTGGAGGCGGTGTTAGCTGCACATGCGGTAGACATAGTTGGGTACAGGGGTGGGGTTAGCACCAGACAGCCTAAAGTGGGCGTAGAGTAAGAAGGGGAGTGGCCAGAAAGAGGAATGTGACCTGGAGACCCCGGAACGCAGTTCTTCACCCAGAGACTCTATTAACATTAATATGCTTTCATCTAATAGTGGCATGGGCGTCCGCAGTGGGGGGGGGGGGCAAGAGGGGCACTTTACCCACCCTCCCTGTAAAAAAGAAAACAGGAGCATTTGGAATAATTTAATTGTCTATCCTACTGAGCAGAGATGGTTTTGGACAACCTGCACAATGGCCGGCGTAGATCTATTACAAGCCCTCCTGTCACCGGTACGGCCTTGATGTGGGGCCTTAGCTCAGAGCAAGCCTATGAGTTATAAACTAGACATGTGCAAATGGGCCAAAAGCGAAGTTTGGCTCATTTTTGGGCCATTCCTTTTTGAGCAACGAATTACATTCCCTGCCCATTCCGTTTAGATGCAAATCAGGGGGCATTTTTTATTGCCCACATTCGCTTTCATTCAGTCTCTCACACTCTCATTCTTGTTCACTCTCTCACGCTCTCTAAAGATATCCTTTATATTCGTCCGCATCTCCGGGGGACATAACCTGCCGCGAACTTCCGCAAAAAAACGTGCCGCTTCTGGTGACATCTTTTCGCCCCATCCTATAAAGGGGGGGGGGTGTGTGGGAGTACATAAAGAACATTGTGTATGTGTGAGAATTTTCTCAACTATCATGCCAATTGTCATTGCAGTATAACATTTGGGTATTAAAGATATACTCACAGCATCTTTTAGTCATGTGACAAGTCTTTCTTTATATAGATAGATTACAGGGCTGGACTGGTGGTGCTCAGGTAGCCCTGGCACTTAAAGTCTGGTGGCCGCTTGACAACATCAGTGAGCCCGACAGGCTGAAACCTGCTTTTTTCTGCTTGCATAGCAGCAATGGGCACCTGTGCATAAGAACTGGACCAAGGAGCAATGGAAGAAGGTGGCCGGTCTGATGAATCACATTTTTGTACATCACGTGGATGACCGGGTGCGTCGCTTACCTGGAGAACACAATTTTGTCAAAAAATGATAAAATAATAAAATCAATTTAAGGGGTTGGCTCTTACCGACGCTATGAACTGCCACACTCCGGATTATTAACTCTTTATAATATGACAGCGACTAATATACCCTGAACTCCGGTGCAATGGCCCTCTATAATAATGTATATATATTATTATATTATAAATAATGTATTATATTTATAATATTATAATAATGTATATATTATATAATTATTATTTATTATATATGTATGTATATTTATTAATATAGTATTATATTTATTATAAATAATGTATTAATATGTATTATATTTAATATGGTATTATATGTATTATATTATAATAATGTATTATAATGTATTATTATAATAATGTAATGTAATGTATATATATCTATATTATAATAATGTATTATTATTATTATTATATATAATAATGTATTTATATTTATTATATTATAATAATGTATTATATTTATTATTACACATAGGCAGCAGCTGTACGCTACCAGCACATACAAAGAAGTCGTACATAAAAAAAATGCAGCTGGTCTCAGCATATGCCGGCGCCTAAAATGGAGAGATATTCCGAAATGTACCGGGATCTAGCGTTGTTTTTTTCTGAAATGTGTCACATTTCCCTACCAGCCATATAGTGACCTATTTACGACAAGGGCTCTTGATTTTTTTTAATATATTTTTTTTATTTTTTGGGAAATTACCATTTGTGTTGTACCGTAGAGAGAAAAAATCCCAATATAAATATGAAAAAAAACCAAAAAAAAAAAAAGCATAAAGATAATACTTCCGGATATAAGCAGGCAACGACTTGCTGACAGTCTGCTTGCTCAATGTCCAAGAGAGTAGTTTAAAGCATTGTTTCAAGATTTTGTTCTTAAACAACTCAGTCATAAGCCAGAGGCGGAAAGCACTTGCTGGCTGATTGGTGGCAGTTTGTTGAAAAGTCACATACAAAAAAAATAAATAAAAAAATAGGATAAAGGAAAAAAAAAAGAATAAATAAATTAGCAAGTCCATTGCCGCAGGGTAAAATGTTTTACACGTCAGTAGCCAGTTATTTCGATGCATTTTCTTTCATTTTCTTTTTTTTTTTAGGTATAAAACATTAACGATAATAAATGATAGGTTACGCAGTGAAATTTGTGGATTTAAAATGGATTTTAATATTTATTTTTATTGTAATTAATTCTTGTAACATGGAAAAAAAAAGCTCAAAGGGTGTTATTCATCTAAGTGTTTGTATCTGGAATGGGGCAAATAACCGGTAGACTGCTGACATTGCCCCCCCCCCCCATACTCCACCATACAACAAGTGGTTGGATATACCCGGCCACATGCTTGGCCATAAAAATGTCAGTTGCACCATGCGACTGCTGGCCTTAAAGTGCCAGGGCCGCCTCATGTTGTCGGTCCAGCCCTGCCAGCTGAATTCGGTCAGTTTGATTGGTGAATATGCCTCTTACTTCATTTTGCAACATTGTAACAAGCTGAGCAATAAACCGTTCTCATGTCGTTATCACCAATGAGACTTGACAGCCAGGATGACAATTAAGAAAAGACCAATTTGGCCAACACGATAATAAAGGATTTTTAAAAAAATAACCCCTGCAATGCTGACACAGTAAGCCGGTTAAAATAACCCTTCCATTGCTGGTACATATTTATTCTGGCACAAAAGGGTTAAACACCTGTCTACATTTTTTTTAGATATGGCTTTGATAGGAAGGAAAATACAGACCACAAATAATCCTGTAAAGGAACACTCGAGCCATCATATGCACTTTAATTCATAGGACAGTTTAGCATCTTTTAACCCTTGCAAGGGCATAGAGAGATTTATCAGACCCCCCCCGATTCAATACTGGCTTCAATTTAGGAGCCATGTTGATTTCCAAATATTTACATACAGTCATTATCAGACATGAGCAGTTTTAGACAATGAATCCCTCTATTACCAGAAATAAGCTGTTTTAGACAATTAACCCCTCCGTTGCCAGGCATGAGCAGTTTTAGAGAACCAACTCCTCTACTACCAGAGGAGTCACACAGTCACACAAACACGATGTGGACGATGAGGCGGCCTTGGAACTTTAAGGTCAGCGGCCGCCGATAACGTAAGGATGCCCGACGGCTGGATATTGGAGGCTACTGGATCTGCCGCTGGATGTCAGCCATGGATCGGTGTCACCCAGTGGCCCACCAGGCCATATGTCTGGTGCGCCAGATGGCCGCTCCACGCCCGATTGCATCGATTGCGAAATCTACGGTTATCTGCCTCCGTTCGAAACGCATGCCCTTTGTTTCTTATATATATATATATCGCTTGCTTTAACCCCTTAAGGACAATGGGCGGTCCCCTAAACCCATTGACAACAATGCAGTTCGAGCCCGGACCTGTACGGGCTCTGTCATTAAGGGGTTAATCTGGATTAAAAATACACACAAGGTATTTTAATCCTAAAATATCATTACATTGGTTCATTAAGTATAAAGCGCCGCATAAAGTAGGATTAAGCAAAAGCGACAGATCCGTGTTAAATGCTATTGCTTGGAAAATAGGGGTTTTTTTGTTGTTTTTTTTTTTTAAAAAGAAGACTACTTTAAGTTTCCGAGCATGAGCTCCGAACACGCAAAAGTAGAATGATGGATAGAAAAATGAAATATTCAGTAGCCGATGTTTTTTCTTTTTCTCTGCACAAATAACGGAAAATGTTAATGGATATGATTTGTATTCCTATTCTGCCCATAAGCTCCTTTTGCTCCTTTCTTCTCCTTTCCTCGTTCAGCGGCGACCTCCTTCTTTATAACACAAAGTGGTGAAAAATGTATATTGTCGAGTAAATGACAGGCGTGTTTATTTTTTATTTATTATTACATTTTATTTTTATTTTAGTTATTTTTATTATTAACAGGACCAATACACATTCATTTTTTATGACTAATGAAAAAAAAAAATCACTATTAATTGCACGGAAAGCATAAAATTCTATGTTTTCCCAGTTGTTTGGCAAATTTTCTTTCATAAACAAAATGTTCAACCTCACCTTGTTTGGAGTATATATGCCGTATATCATAGCAGGTATCACATCTTCGTGGAATGTTTTATTGCCCGTTGCCATGACAACGGCAGCAGTAGCCGAACTGAAACAGCTTCTGTTTAGCTTTTTTGAGCCTGGTTATGCATTTCGGTGAATTATGGGGCAAATGCTGCAGATGTGAAACAACTGCAAATGATAAAAAAAAAAAAACAAAAAAAATTCTGAATTCTAAGAATAAATTCTAAAAAAAAAAAAATTAAAAAATTAAAATCGTCTCAGTACAGGTGATAGAAGGGAGCAAAGTATAATTTAGGATTTTATTATTTTATTTTATTTTTTTTTGCATTTTCATTGAGCATAAAGAGCATAAAGAGTTCCGCGAACGTCAGCTAAACATGAAGAATCGGTTAAAGTTGCTCTTAAAACTCTTTAATCAAGGAAAAATGTCACCATGTACATATTTTTGTGGGGACACTTAATTGTCACATGACACAAAAGCAGGCACTGGAAAAAGCTTCTTAAAAGTTTGGCTCTGCAGAGGAAAGAATGAAACCTCAGATCTGCTCAGATGTATTTTAATTAATATATATATATTTAATCAATCTGAGGTCTGTTCCATAGTTTGATTACAAGAGTTGATCTAGAGTGATCATGTGTCTCAAGCTATATCATTTCTGGGGCAACCGACACAACATTAGATAAATTCGAGGCGACATAAGTGATCTATCACATGAGATTCTGGTACAAAGATTCAATTGTGGCCTTATCTTCATCCACCAGTGGAATGGCCCTGCCGATTGGCATCGTAACGACTCAATCCAGGCCTGGGTGAAAGTCTAAAAATGGCCGCCCATGACAGCACCAGTGGAAAGTCCATCTTTTTACCTGCTTCCAAGGACACTTCTACAGTCATGAGACGCAGAAAGCGAATGGAATCCACCAGTTTCAGGACGTGGTTGTCATGAAACGTTAGATGCATACTGGTTGCATGAGTGGTCACCGTTGGGTTTATTCACTAAAGAGAGAATTGTCTCTCATTCACTATTCGGGTTCCACCCGGAGAGTCCAGATGAAGAGTCGGTTCTCCGGGGAACGAGTTAAATCTCCGGGTCGCAGCCACGTCCACTCCCCACCCTATTCCTGTAATGTGTTTGGAGCTAGCAACCTCCATGTTGACAGGGCCAACGGTGGCATGTTCCTCCATCAAAACGCTGAGCTATATAAGTATAAGAAAGCTGACTGACTATACATTATACAGGGCCAGCTAAGTTTCTCCTTCAGCAGAAGCTCACATGGGTCTAGGAGCTTAAACACAACTCTCCCGAAACACTTCGATAGACCTAATTCACATCACCATAAACTCAACCACTGGAACGCTCCGGAAGGTTCCTTGGGTAGGTATTTAAATATGAAGGTATTTATTAAATACAGCATTTTTTTTTACTTTTGACCTATTTCGTCAATTTCTACAACTTTTTGTAAACGGGCAACATGATTTAACAAAACAAAAAAAAACTTTATTGTCCAAGGTTCCAGCTGTAAATTAACCATGGCCACCAGCCAAGTAGGACACGGCAAGGCTCCTAGAGTCAGTTTCCAGGCTTCCTTATGAGATTTTCGCGGATTTTCGGGGAAAAAAATTCAATCACAGGTGCATCAATCAGTTTTTCTGACATAGAAAGGTTGAAATCTGCTGCTATCTGAACGCTCGGGAATGCACTGCAAAGACCCGAGGCCATTCATTCTGAATATATGGAACAAGCTGGGGAAAAAAGAGCTGAAATAAGAGAAATGTAGAATAACGAGGAGGGATTTACGAGCGTAGCTACAGGGCGAACTTTGACATTGAACAGACATTAAGAATGCTGGTTAAAAATAATCCTCTAAGTAAGATATTTTGGGGGTGTTCTCTTTGCTCCCTCTTATACATCCATGCTAACACACACTTATACATACATACAAACTTATTCACATGTAAGAAAATATAGGGCCAAACACAAACTTCGAGAACTTCGGGAACAACACATAAATATGTATGTGCGTCAAAAATAGGCAGAGTCACTTAGATGCAAACGAAGGTGAAACATTTAATACGAACAAAAATAGACGAAGAATATAAAAAGATAACAAAAATACAAAACAAGTCTTACAAATCCTTAGAGAGGAATTTAGTTCATGACATCTGTCCTACGCATTCCTGAGGATGGAGGGAGGGAGTGTTGGGACGTGAAGTGTCCGTGGATGGCAAGAAGTACATCTTCACTCGACCTCTCTTCCCATGCCTCTCCATGTCTTACACAGGCCTAGCTTATATGTGCCTTGGATAGTGATGTCAGTCTATTGGTCTTCACCTAATTGGGTAAACATGCTCACTAAGATCTTTACGTCTAAACCCTATTTTAGGTGGCCACTGTAAGCCTACTGTAATGCCCTTTTACAGTTACAACTACCATGCACTAACAAGTTACCATCCTATCTATAGACTGCATGTTCAGCAAATCCTTCATTCCATAATTAAGGTCAAGGAAACCTTGAAGCCTACCATTGAAACATATTAATATATCTTAATTATCATTTATTTATGCCCAATAATTACATATCTTTGACTATTGCCTATACTAATAATTTCATATGGTCCTTTATCATATTCTTAAGGTTAGAAGAGATGTTAAATGTGTTAGAATCTTTTACATCACACATATTCATTCATACTCCATGTTTACCTTACGCAGATTTCTCTGTGGTGCTCACAACTTCTCTTTTACCACCCAGGGGAAGCAGGAATGCAGCAGGGTCACGTAAACGTAACATGAGCTGCGGGCCAAGGAATGACCGAACCCGGGGGAGCTCCCTCTTTCGGCCCGGAATTAAAGACGATCCCATGTGTTATCTTTAACTGTAACAGGTGTGTACATAAAGATGTCCTAACACAGACACTGCTGGCCTCTTCTTGTCCTAGCTGGGAAGATGTTGGTGGAACTGGAGAAGGTCTTTGCTGGAGAACCCAAAGGGTTGAAGTGCACGGGGTGAGCTGTGCGGCAAGCTAATTGGGTGCAGGGAAGGGAAGGTTGGAGGATAAATGGGCAGTGATACAGCCTTCACACCCTCAGCCTATTCTGTATCATGGAGTCTTGAACAAGGCTCGGCTGAGTGCTTGTAGGATCTGAAATGGAAAGCAGGGTAGCTTTCTATCCTAGAAACATCAGTTATTTTCCACTGTAAAAATAATAATAAGCCAAAGACTGACCTTTGTGGGCTTAGTTAAAATATTAATAAAATTCGGGATTTTTTTCTAAAAAAAAAGTTTAAAATTTAAATCCAGTTTAAAACAGGTCCCATGGAGATATCATACTTTGGAAAGGGAGATGGCCCTTTAGAGTTCAAATCTTGTCAATTCAGAAGTAAGAATTTTTTTACTGAGATTTACTATAAATTAACTAGTTTCCAAAAGTAACCATACCTGGTTCTATAAAAAATATTGGGGAGCTCACAACCTAAAAAGCATAAAAGGCCTAAAGATTCAGATTCCCGGGTTGCTGCAAGAATAGCATGGTTCTGTATCGTCTTACATGGATACCATCTGGTCAAAAAAGATCTACTTTGAACTAACTCACCAGGCATCAACGCCGTTGCTTATGATGCAACTTAATCATACCAAGAAGAGCTGTTTTTTGATGTCTGAAAGCTTGCTGCCATTTATGTACTGTAGAGATTGAACCCTGGGTAAAATAATTACTCTACTCAATGTTCTGTATCATCTGAAGTAGACACCTCCTGGTCAAAATACTGTCCACTTTGAACATACTCAACAAGCTTGAAGACCCAGCACCAACACTGTTCCTTATCATGCAGCAATTTTTGGGGTCTTCAGATCTTGACCATGTCTAAGAACCCTGGGTAAAATAGTTACACTACATACCATCCTGCTTCATCTTAAGTAGATACCTTTTGGTCAAGCTATTGTCTACTTTGAATGGACTCCACAAGATGAAGACCCAGCACTCACGTAGCCCTGTGTCACTTATCTTAATCACACAAAGAACGGCAATTTGTTGGTCTTAAAACCAAGCTTTTAGAACTTGTTCTAGTCTATGTAGTTCTAGAACCATGAGAAAATAGTTACGCTACATAACGTTCTCTGTCATCCCGAGTAGATACCTTCTGGTCAAAACACCGTCTACGTCGAAGTCAAAGAACCGGCTTTAAATACGTTAAAAGTTTGACTTTTTTAATGATTAAATAGAGAAAGATGTAATTGATGTTAAAAAAACCTAAAGAATCGGAATGATAGGAGCCGAAAACAATGGCCAATGATATGAGGCGTTGACTTCAATGGGACATCCTATGCGAACTATCATTCCGAACACGATTTTAGTGCAAATCACCGTAGGGGTTCATCGGTACAAACGCACGTCTTATCAAGGCAACGAACTTTACAATCATGAAGCCATCAGGGAAGCTTTTTTGGAGAACATTTATTTTCCGTGCAATTTATCAGCTACCTTGGACTGAATTAATGAGAACAGCTATTGTTGGATTAAGTAATATTTCCTTTATAAAAAAAAATCAATGAGCAGTAAATCTTTTTTTTTTTTTTATTTCCCCAATCTAGTTAAAATGAATTATGTAAGGAACATGAGCTTGATTATTCTGACAACGAGGGTGTTATCTTGAAGTTCGGATAAGTAGGAACATTTTGCTAATGGAAAAAAAAAAAAAAAAAGTTAAGATGTAGACTTCTGTAAGATACCAAAGATTTAATTCAGATGTGGAAATTGGCATCAGAAGGAAAACTTCGCTAATTTGCAGAAGATTACTAATAATATGTCATATATTGAATAATGTTCGCTTATTAAGTCTGTGGAATATAAGAGTGGAGAGGATGAAGAATTTTTTTTATATACACTTTAATGCCTATGGTAGTTGCGGTATCTCTTTATCAAAATGATTCCGCAGAATCCTCCATCAGCTCCTCAGCTACTTTGCGTGCAGAAGATGTGTTCGGCCAAAAATATCTCCACCCAACTCTGTGTGTTGGACATCCCATTCCAAAACCATGGGTATTAATATTGACTCACCCTTGCTTTGAGTTTATAACGGCTCCCACTCTTCTAGAAAGCTTTTCCACAAGATTTTGGGGAGTTTCTGTGGGAATTATCGCCCATTCATCCAGTAGAGCGTCTGTGAGGTCCGGCACTGATGTTGGATGAGACGCCCGGCTCGCCATCTCAATTCCAGCTCATCACAAAGATGTTTGATGGGGTTGAGGTTGAGGGCTCTGTGCGACCGGTCAAGTTCTTCCACCCCAAACTCATCCAACCAGGTCTCTATGGAGCTTGCTTTGTGCGCTGGTGCTCAGTCATGCTGGAATAGAAAAGGGGTCTCCCCCAAACTGTTCCCACAAAGCCGGAAGCAAATCATTGTCCCAAAGGTCTTGGTTTCCTCCAGACCCTTAAAGACAGCCCCATGCCATTAACCCTCAGCCACTGAACTTTACAGAAGGCCCTACGCCGAACCCAGATTGTCCATCAGACCTCCAGATAGTGAAGATTCATCACTCGAGAGAACACGTTTCCACTGTTCCAGACTCCATTTTTTTTCTGTTTAATTACTATTGTGCCTACTATATTTTATTATATAGATCAGGAAATTATCTTGGTATTCTATACTGAAGACGATAATTTAAATAGGCTATGAACATCCGATCGCAATAATTAGATAATTTGCTTTCATATTGCAAGCAGGCCCTGCATGTAAATTCTACAATTAAGACAAAAGTGGCATTATTAAGACATAATAAATGAATCAGTACGTCACACGGGTTAATTGCCCAGTAACAGCATATCGAGAAGCTAACGAAAGTAATCCTGATAAAAAAATAAAAAAAATAAAAAAAATAAAAAAGGGAAAAAAATGAGTTGTCACCTTTTTAAAGAAAATAGGAATTAACCGAGAAAGTGGTTTTTGTGATAAATCAGAAAGTGAGAAATAAAAAAATTGGTAGCGAGCAGTTTGACAGGGGCTGGCGACCTTTATCGTAGCAGACGTGTCTGTCTGGGCTACCTCCCGAAAAAAAAGACAGGGAACTCATTGTACGGAACGTGTGGATTGCTCTAAAAAAAAATTACCAATTTTGGGTTTCAACTTCAAAACTTCAAAAATGTTTAAGTAACTTCTATATGATTGTATAGGAGAGTTTTCATGAGTTTAAAAACAAAAGTTCAAAGTAAAATTATCATCCCTTCATTGCAAGTTTTCTAATGAAATCCCCAGCTATAAAGATTATCAAAGATGATAATAATGTTATATAATAATATACTAAGTACAATAATAATAATAAGAAGAATAATAACATACTAAGTATAATATAATAATGCTATAATAATAGTAATACTATAATAATAATGATACTATAATATAATAAATATACTAAGTATAATATAATGTTATAATAATAATACTATAATAATATACTGAGTATAATATAATACTACAATATAATAATATACTAAGTATAATATAATGCTATAACAATAATACTGTACTATAATAATATACTGAGTATAATATAATATAATAATGCTTGAATAAAAGTAATACTATAATAACATACTAATACTTTGATAATACTATAATATAATAATATACTAAGTATAATATGCTATAATAATAATAATACTAATATAATAATATACTGAGTATAATATAATAATGTTATAATAATAGTAATACAATAATAACATACTAAGTATAATATAATGCTATAATAATAGTAGTACTATACTATAATAATATACCGAGTATAATATAATATAATAATGCTAAAATAATAGTAATACTATAATAATAATAATATACTAAGTGTAAGATAATAATACTATAATAATAGATAATTAATACTATTTATTAATATTTAATAATACTATACTATAATAAATAACTTGAGTATAATATAATATAATAATTTCTATAATAATAGTACTATAATAATACATATACAATAATAATAGTATGATATAATAATGTTCTAAGTATACTATATAATATTTAATTCTATAATAAGTAATACTTATAATAAACTATAATAATAATATATAAAGTATAATATAATACTATAATAATAACACTATAATGATATACTGGGTATAATATAATAATACAATAATAATAGAGAGCAGAATTTTCCGTTACCCCCACTGGCTGCAATCTATTAACCCTAAATGCAACATCAGAAACACCATTCCCGGTACTGTCGAACGACCAAACCCCTTTCCAGAAATGATTATTTGATCTAGTAAAAAATTGCCTTGTTCGTGGATTTGTAGGGAACACCTAAATGTCACGTGACATAAAAGCTGCCACTGATTGGTTCTTGTTATTAATGGTGAAATGGGTCTTAAAAATGTATGTGTTGTTTTTTTTTATGTAAATTAACTTGACAGATCTCATGAGGTTTATTTGCTTGGCAGACCAGTGAACACAATGAATGCTTTGTCTGAGCCGCACGGCGAGCGAAATTCCATCCATAGGATAACGTTCTCACTTAGACGTTTATTGTCAGATTATATTGTCCTCGGTTCCCTAAATAAATGATACAAAGTACACTTTGTCTTCCCGCAAATTGTAAAACAACGTCCAAGTGTCATTATCTTCCACTGGCCTTGTAATTGATTTTAATTACCAATGAAGTAGAAGACCTCTTGGAGCCCAGGTCATAATTAAAATTGGTCAATGAGTCATGGTCTACGGGAACGAAACGAGCAAGAACAGGATGTTTTCGCTCAATTTTCAGTGTTTGAACTTCACCTTTCTGTTTCTCCTGGAGATGTGGAATGGAACGCGGTGTTTTAATTAGATCTTCTGTGTACTCGCGTCCAAAAGTTTCTGTCCACAACATATTCTAGCAGTTAGCAGCATGCCGTTTAATGATGAGCAGAACTATGGAGGCTGTGGCGACTCGGCGTGGTCCTCCATATTGTTAGTGGCCAGGCTGGGGTAGATCACTGATCTCTCTTGATTGCCCAAGGGAGAGATGGGCTTCCTGTTTTCTGCCACCCCTGGACCTGTCGTCCTAGGCCTAGTCAGCCTAGGCCAGAGTACGTTACTTAATGATACATGTCATCTACACACAATCAGGGATATCAACCAGGTCACACCAGTTGGGGGTCTTAGAATAGGAAGGAGTGAGTTTGAGGCTGTGTGACCCTGAGAAACTGCCCCTTCACTCTGAGATTGGGGTAAAAACCACGATGGGTTCCCAGATATGCCTATAATATCTCACTTTTTCAAAAGATCGCCTAACCTAACATTACCATGGAAATGTGTCACTCCCATCTTGATTATGTAAAGCGATTATGGATACAACCTAAAACGATCGTTTTGAGGAAGAATCGTCAAGTGAAAAGTTCACAAA
The DNA here is from genome assembly GCA_009364415.1 of Spea multiplicata. Classification (NCBI taxonomy): domain Eukaryota; kingdom Metazoa; phylum Chordata; class Amphibia; order Anura; family Pelobatidae; genus Spea; species Spea multiplicata. The sequence continues at coordinate 16,896 of VKOC01019014.1, read as the reverse complement.
GCTCTTCCATATTTGGAACTTTAGAGCGAGACCTATCTGCGGTCGTCACGAGCCCCACGCAACCAAGGGCTGCCTTTTGGGATGGTGTTGCGCCACGCGCCACATGAATTGAATATGCCCAAAGAATAGAAATTTCTACTTAGACAGATAGAGATGAGAATAACAATTGGCACGATGTCACAAAATGTATGTTAGTCCTTCTACGATGGAAATTTTATTCAAATGAGTTACTTTTTAGCATTCGACTGTTTCTCGGAAAGAGATACCACATGGGAAGAGTAAGAAATGATCCGACATCTAAATTCCAGCGCATGTAAATAGTTCCTTATTGCTGCATAATATATGGTAAAACCAATAGTTCCTGGGCTGCACCAGTTACCAAGTTTAAGCCGACATGTTTTAGCAGTCGCTTTGTATGTTTATTACAGTTGAAAATATACCGTGGCCTTTTATCTCCGGCCTCTGCGTCTGTGGCTTAGTTTGAATATAATTGAATGACCAAATGGATGTTGCACCTTCTGTGACCATACCTGGGAACTCGCTGGGAGAAGCCCCGGGTCGACATCGGAGTCCTCCAGCGAGGTCCTGACACTCCGCACCCAGACACGCCCACTGACGTCGGTGGGAACGCCCACTGACGTCGGTGGGAACGCCCACTGACGTCGGTGGGAACGCCCACCAACATCAGCAGAAACGCCCACCAACATTAGTGGGACCGTCCACAAGGTCAGCACGAGCACTCCTTAATATGTTAAGCAAATAAACCAACTTGATAAAGACCTCATTGTGAGGTCGAAACGTTGTTGTCCTTCTCCTTCAATAAACCTGCCTGAGTTGGAACCCTTGAGTGCCTGGAGCCTTTTTCCAAGCAAATAAACCTTGGCAGATCTGTGGGAATTATATTACTGTATACAGCGCTGGGGGTTATATTACTGTATACAGCGCTGGGGGGATATATTACTGTATACAGCGTGTATACAGCGCTGGTATATACTGTATACAGCTGAGTGTATATTTATGTATACAAGGGCTGGCGGGGTTATATTACTGATACAGTGCTGGGGGTTATATTACTGCTATAACAGCGCTGGGGGTTATATATGTATACAAGCGGCGGGGGTTAATTACTGTGTATACAGCGCTGGGTAAATATATTTACTGTATGCAGTGCTGGGGGTTATTTACTGTTATTACAGCGCTGGGTTATATTACTGTATAGCAGCGCTGGGGTATATTACTGTAGTGCATGCTGCGAAGGGTTATATTACTGTATACAGCGCTGGGGGTTATATTACTGTATGCAGTGCTGGGGGGTTATATTACTGTATACAGCAGAAGAAATTACCAAAAAAAGGATTTTTGAAGCATATTTGTAATAGTGTTATTTCCGGGCCTTGTCCACCATTTCCTTTAAAGAAAAAGTAGTATGTAGGGCATTAAGTTACATATTATTGCAAGTTTGTAAAAGTTTACCGGTCTACCCTCCCCAGAACGGAGTGAATAATTTAAAGGCCACATTTACATTATGTTAGCAGAAGAGATAATAGCAGATGCTCGGGACGCGGAGTGACAGCACCGTCATCCTGCCTTCCCTCAGCAGATGGCTCAGAAAAGGCGAACTGAGGCCGGGAGTAACAATCATATTATATAAGTTTAAAGTACGAGGACGTGGCTGTCTTCTGTGTTTAAATCCATACAGAGCTAATCAGTGCTCTACCACGATCAAAAGATAATTAAAGGGACACTCCAGCCATCTTATGAGAAGTACTTTAAAGCAAACACACAGAAACATACAATTTTACGGCAGATAAGACCCATTGGCTCCTCCGGGGTGCAGGATTTCTTTGGCGCGCCCCTTAATTAACAAACACATACTCATGCTAACACACAGACACACATACTAACACCAGAACTTGCTGCTCCACCCACACATAACATATTTGTCTGGGGAAGATAACAGCGTTCAGCGTTACCAGAAATTACGTTTTCTAAAACGCTAAAAAGTTTCTTAAAACAAAAAAAAGTAATAAAAAAGATGAAATATCAATACATCAATTTGAAAAAAAATACTAAAATCAAAATGAAATAAAGCTTTTTCAAAGATAAATTTACATCATGACTTGATTAATGTTTATGATGTTTAGAAATAGAATAATGGACACATACTCATATTAACACACAGACACACATACTAACACCAAAACTTGCTGTAACACCCACTCACACCATATTTTTGTGGGTTAGATTACAGCGTTCAGCATTACTAGAAATTATGTTTTCTAATGCTGCCTTTAGTTAGAAAAGTTTATTACAACAAAAAAAGTAACAAAAAAATTTAAAATATAAATGAAAAATAAAAAAATACTAAAAAAAAACAATGCTTTCATAAAAATAAATTAGCATCATGTAAATTCAGGCTTTATTAATGTTTATGATGTTTAGAAATAGAATAATAGACAAGTACGTATACTAACACAGACACACACTATTACCAAAACTTGCTGTTACACCCACATATACCATATTTTTCTGGGAAAGATTACAGCTTTCAGAATTACTAGAAATTATGTTTTCTAATACTGCCCTTAGTTACAAAAGTTTATTAAAACAAAAAAAAAATCATAAAAAAAAGATTAAACATCAATAAATAAAATAAAAACAGAATAATAGACACATACTCATATTAACACACATGCACACATACTAACACCAAAACTTGCTGTTACACCCACATATACCATATTTTTCTGGTAAAGATTACAGCATTCAGCATTACCAGAAATTATGTTTTCTAATGCTGCTTTTAGTTACCAATGTTTCTTAAAACAAAAAAAAGTAATAAAATATTTTAAATATAAATAAATTTCAAAAAATACAAAAAAAATAAAAATAATGCTTTTTCAAAAAATACATTTGGATTATGTCAGTTCTGACTTTATTAATGTCTATGATGTTTAGAAATAGAATAATAGACACATACGTATACTAACACACACACTAACACCAAAACTTGCTGTAACACACCATATTTGTCTGGTTTACGGCATTCAGTATTACCAGAAATTATGTTTTCTAATGCTGCCTTAGTTACCTCTGCCGGACTTTTCTTAAAACAAAAAACTTTTGCTTAAAAAAAAAAAAAATTTATAATAAATTTCAAAAAAATAAAAAAAAATAAATAAAATAAATGCGTTTTTGGCAAAAAAAAATACAAAAAAATTCTCATCATGTAAATTCTGACTTTATTAATGTTAATGATGTTTAGAAATAGAATAATAGACACTGGATTCGGCAGGCGACCGACGTACAGTGACAGAGATCAATTTCCGTTGTTCTCTCGTTGCTCCGGGTTTCCCGTTTTACTGAATTGCTTAGAAGAAATAACAGTTCTTGTTTTTGCAATGATAATCTTGTTTTAAAGACAGAATCTTTCATGTCGCTCATGCTGCCCCCGAACCAGCGCGTTCGTGAATTACAAACGTGCTCCGATGTATGCGACACTACATTATCTGCTACGGCGCAGAAGAAAACAATTTAAAAGGCGTTCAGCATCTACTTAATTCCCAGGAGATTCTCTGAACTCGCTCGAGCCCTGGGCAATTGACGGAACACACATACAAAATTAAAAAAAAAACAAAAAAAACATTTTTTAACAATTTTCCGGCAGATATGGCCTCATTTTATTGTTACGATCCTTCATAAAAAGGAAAAAAATAATAAAAAAATGGAAAAAAAAAAACATTAGCAGAACAATTCAAAGGTGAACTGTACATATTGTTAACACAGAAAATCTACAGTGTTTTAAGTGGTAGAGGAGAGAGCGTTTCGTTCTGGAAATTTGCAGACAGACCCTTTAAAAAAAGATTTTATTTTATTTTGTATTATTCTGTCCCCAGAATTTTCCACAGCAATAATTCCTTAAATTGTGTAAAATCTTGGGGCTCTTTTAATACCATTTTTTTTTTCCCGGGACACTTAATTGTCATGTGATTCCAAAGCCATAGCAACTGGGGGAAAAAAATCTTAAAAATTGCTATGTTATTTTTATGTTAAAAAAAAAAAAAACTTGTAGAGGAAAGAATAAAACGACAGATCTGTCAAGGTTTATTTGCTTAACATATTAAGGAGTGCTCCTGCTGACCTTGTGGACGGTCCCACTAATGTTGGTGGGCGTTTCTGCTGATGTTGGTGGGCGGTCCCACTGATGTAGTGGGCGTGTCTGGGTGCGGAGTGTCGGGACCCCGACTACCTAACTGCTCCCTACACTGTCTATCCTACTGTATACCTAATAAGCTATATTGTAATGTCTGTTAACAAACAGCCCTTGCATTAAGTCTTAATCCAATGCTATTTTTTAATGCTCTTGCATGCTCTCACCTGAAACACGCAAAATGTAAAGTTGGGGCCGTACTCGCAAACAACTCGCATATTGATTAAACCTTCACTGGCAAACAACAACTTGACTTCTCTGTAATTAGACCCATTAGTCAAATCAGAGATTATTTACATTTTAGCTCTCGTCATCCCCGTTACGTTCTAAACTTTTGCTTCGGAATTTTATACCCTACAAAAGTCAGAAGTAATGTTTGATAAATAATGTATATAATAACGTATTTGACGCCTGCAGCTGAAGAATGTATTTCTTAGGAATCTATTTGCTCACTTCACATCTAATTTGTAAATGTCAGCATAAAACTAATAAAACAAATATTTCATTTTTGCTTGTTTTAATAAAAATTTTGGAAGGGATTTGGGGCCCTGAAGCTGAGGTGGCAACATGTAGTCCTTGAAGTCCCAAATAGAGCATTCACCTCTTTACCTTCATCCTTCCCCACCACCATATTAACAAGGACCGGTTGAGATCCTAGGACAACAATCTTCCTAGTGGCCCCCACCAATGGTTTTTTTTCTGGTTGAACCTATGGCCGTCTCAGTACAATCTCAAGCAGCCACTTGTACTTTTTTTATCATAGAACCAGATTATAAACCTCCACCTCAGTTGGAATATGGAACCCGCAATTACATCTAAGAACTACTTCCGAACGATGGGGCTTTGTAATTGGTATGACATTTAATTAAAAAAATGTTCAGAATCCTTTAACCAAACTCCGTCCTTGATCTTAAGATGCTTTTAAGAACATAATTAAAGGCGACTCCTTTATAATCTTATCAAGGACCTCAACTTGTAGTTGAGCATGAGCTTTGCCCTCCAATGCCTTTGGATTATATTCCTTTGTTTAACCTATAATCTCGACAGCATGTTAACAAATAATGTTCATGTCTTACTTAATAATACTAAAATCCACTGCAATTATGCGGATATTAAAACTTTATGCATTACATTGTAGGTCTGATCAAAGGAAGAAATGCGTTTTTCATAGGATGGCAGCCATCGATAATCGATAATGTTTGTTTCCATAGATGAAGCACAACAGGAGCTCTCTACAGCATTCATTGGATATGGATATGATTGAATGTTGACACTTATTTCCGTAACTGTTGGTGTCACAGAAAAGACCCTCAGTAAAAAGAGAGGTTGACCGCCTGTGTGTGTAACGGTACGGGGTGTAGGGCTAAACCCGTGTAAAAGTCTTCTGCTGAGAAGATGGGAAAAGACATGTTTGGGAAAGGGGTCCAGAACAAGGCAAGGAAATGCTTCTTGTGCAAGCATTGATTGTAGCAGAGCACCGGGGAGGTCAATTGAGTTTAGTCAATGACAGAATATAGAGTGTATACTTCTACATTGTGACAGAGTTAGGAGGAAGAGCATCTGACAAGGGTCAAGTGTTGGGGTCAAGAGAGTGAGGGCTGAGGGTTAGTTCACATAGCCAAGATTGTCAATGATGGAGCAGCCATTAAGAAAGCTCGGCTGTTTCTTACTCAGGATCAGGTTGTTCCTAGGAAGGTGTCCTTACGCATTAGGTGGCAGACTTCTTCAATGTCACACTGGATAAAAAAACTTAGAGGAACTTCTTCTCCACGGGGTCTTTGAGCTCATTTTACAGACATCTCACCAAAGCCTATACAAACCAGTCATCCAGCGTGATGCCACACCTGTCATCAGGGAGACCCGAAATCTGCGCCATCGAGTCCTTGGCTCTTATGAATCACCCTAGCTGACCACAAGTTCGACTTAACTCTTTCCAGTTAGTGGTAAAACCAGGGTAAGGTATGGAGTTGCCCCATTTCATTCTCCTCCAGGAGCAGCAAATAAAACAGAGGCATGGAGGTCCTTGCAGAGGTCCTCTACATTGTCCTACACATACAGTTGCACACATTTGAAATGTTAAAAAAATGTGAAATTAAAGAAAATAAAATATTGTTGGATTGTTGAACTGTTACCTCATTTATTTATTATATAATATTATATTACATAGTATTACATCATGATGCATTTATAACCTCGCCTAAAATAAAGGACATACAAAGCAATTTATGCTTATACACATATAAGATTAAATGGATACATTGGAATGATGATGTCATAGCATCACTATTGCTAATTGTTTTTATTACAAGTGATGTAAAAAAAAAAAATATGGTGTTTACTGCGATACTCCCAACTGGGGTAAAAGAAATGAATTACTTATTGTTACAACGACAGAATGGCTGCCAGTCTCGACTCCTCTTCACAGTCTGTCACTTTCTATATATCGCTTGTACCATAAAATTTCACATCATGTTAATAGCCGCATGCTGAGATAAGCACGAGAAAAGAAGTTTTTTTGACACCAGGGGTCAAATACATTTTGGAAACGATGTAGTGCTTTTTACGCGGTTTCCTGTCTCTTTCACTAAATGCTACATTCATATAAGTAAATATATATATATATATATATAGACCACAGTACACACATACTAACACCCACATACAATAACATACCTACACACACAGTGTCATAATACACTCACAGTAACATAATTACACACACTAACATACTAACATATACACATGCACTATACAGTAACACACATAGAGCAACATATTGTCACACCCTAACATATTTATTCACATGTACACACTGTGACAATCCCTAAAAGTGCCATACATGTCACTTTTAGGGGTCCTAAGCACAGTCCTCTAGGGCAATCAGAGTCAGGAACAGCAGCTTTGAACAAAACAGCGCTTTATTTTTAACCGCTTAAACCCCAAAACCATAAAGAAAACCTAGCTCCCAATTGGAGTCCTCTCTAACTAAACTACGCTGGTCGAGACTGACGGCCTAATCACAGACTACCTCAACCTCCCAGCCAGACCCAGCTACGCCAGGCTCTGGAAAACCTCCCCCAGACAGCACACACAATGTCCAGGCAGGTATTGCCTCACTTGGCTCAGGGATGGTCTTCTTCAGGGCCTCTCCTTGCCCTGGGAGCACAGGGAACTTCCTCTTCCCCCAACAGTCTCCCTGAGTATCAGGCTCCAGGGGTTTTTAATGCCCAGCACCTGGGCCTGACGCCGGCCCCATTGGAATCCCGGACCGGATCCTGTGGACTTCTTGCCTCCTGGAAAACCCGGCATGGAGTTTCCACAAAATGGGGAAATGGAGCATTGGCCCACCCTGCTCTCCAATTGCTCCACCCCAGGGACCCATATTTACGATCTGGATAGCACCTGTACCCAAATGCCACACTAAGCATCTCCCTGGGGTTTACACTGTCACAACACCTACACACAGGGTTAATGTAGGAGCATCGGGGAAGGGGGGTGCTATCTCTTGTCAAGCATCCCTATCAGCTGATCTGCAGTAGTGGCTAAGTAGGCCCTCCTAGGTAGATGGGGGAGCACCATGGTCTAAATAATAAGGGATGACATAGTCAGGAACAGTCCAAAAGGTCAAGACAGGTGGCAATCAATCAGAAAAGAGGATATCAAGCAGAGGTCAAGGGCAAACACGGCAATCCATGAAGCAAGCAAGAGGTCAAATATCAGGCAATATAAAGGAGACACTGTAGCACAGCAAGGAGGCTAGGTCTGGAGACTGGAGTCCAAGGACACACAGGAACCAAAGCTCTTGAACACTTTGGCTCTGTGGAACCGGTTTGTGGAGTTCTTATGGTGTAAGTCTTCACTTCTCCCTACTGTTGGCTAAAGACCTCATCAGATTGGATGACAGAGGGGTGTTTTTCCATAACACATATGCCTCTTTGATTACAGGTCATTGGTGGCAGTATAAGTGAGGAACTAGAGTCTACTTCCCCTCTACAGGTGCAAACGTCATTGGTGTGTCAGTAGGCCACGCCACTACTTCAGGTCACAGCTTCGACATACTCCACCACCACCATTGCAGCCAACTCTGCAACGGCCAACTTTGCGACCACAGTTGCGGCCTACTCCAGTTGCCTGGGCTCGATAAAGTAGGACACAGGGACTCTGGTTGAGGCTCTGACCACCAAGTACAAAACGAGAAACATGTGACATTGGCTGGATACATTGCAAGATCCAGCATTAGTCATGTCAGCCCTACCAACCACTGTCCCGTTGGGCATCTGCCACATGGCCGTCTCAAGCCAAGCGCATTTTGGGACATGGGAGACATTTTTACTCTAACTTTACTTACCATATATGCATTCACCCAACACTCCCTTGCACTCCCTATGGTGCTTTATATACAATCAGAAATATTTGTCTAAATGACAGATTTTCTGTTTATTTCGAATATTTCAGCCGACATCACTCTTTCAGAATCCAATATATATGTACTCCATGAATAACTCAGTTCACTTTAGTTCTGATACGATATTAATCGAGTCTGATACACTCCAAATCTGTATGGCTGTCACTTTTAATAAATGTAACGCATTGATCACGTTCGGAGATTTCCCCTTTCTGGAAGTCCTGAGACATACCTCGAAATAGGAACATTATTTATGAAATAACACATTTTTTTATTACCGGAGGGGGGTTGATAATGAGTGATATGTAAAGGAAAAGATTAACTGTCAACAAGATAATATTTTCTGGATTCATGAAATGAACACACCTGTTATGGCTACAGAAATACACGTCTCCAACATGCCTAAGACACGGCTGCTTAATAAAAAAAAAAAGACTGGCCTATTATATCACATTTATTGCCAGATTGCAAAGCGCTATTGCAATAAAGGTACACTGAAAAACAATAACAATAACAATGGACAATGAGATTAACGCACATAAAGACATACAGGAACAGTTGGGAAGGTGGTCTCTGCTATATTGAGCTTACAATCTATTCGGAGGTTGAAGGGGGGGAATGACACCTAAGAAGGGGGGCTTCTTGGAAGAGGATGACTTGATTGTATGGAGGGTGGTCTGGAAAAGTCAGTGGCCTGGAGACCTCAAAAGCAGGAGGACAGATAATTTCTTCAAGGTGCAGGATGAAGGTATGAGGAGGCTATGTTGTATGCTTGTATGTTGTATGTTGTGTCCTACACGCCTGTTCTGGTTCGTGTCCGGGCTCTGCTGGTCCCCAGCTACTGATCCTGACCATTCCTGGCCGGTACATCCAGACATGACATCGCAAGGAAAAGGATTGGTATTGTGCTTGTCTCTTGTGTGAGAAAGGGATGAATTAGAGGGGTATTACGCAAGTGGATTTGGATACGAGGGCTGAAGGGATGACTGAAGTCAAGTGTGACACCAAAGCAGCGATTGGGTAGAATATGGAACAGTGATGGAGAAGCATGGATAGACGTGGTGGGGAAATAACCAAAAGATGAGTCTTGGTCATGTTGCTCTTCAGGTAGTGGGATGCCTTCCAGGATTCAGACGGTGAGGGGGTATATTTAAACAACAGACTCTCCCCCACCCCCAATGGGTGGATAAATAGGGGAGCAATAGTTCCCCTCCTACGTTAAGAGAGGACCCCAATTTAATGTTTATTATTTATTTAATATTTATACATTTATTGCTAGGCTGGCTTGCGAGTTTCAGGTGAGAGCATGCGAGTTCCTGTTGATGTTACAGGCCCTAACATGCACAGACAAAATATTTGCATTTTGGAGGATATGCAAGTTGTTTTGCTTGTTTTAACACGCAAGACCATGCAACTTCATTGGCTAGACCACTTTCTCTGAAGAAGAGGGATATTGTATGCAATGTATTTGGTTGATATCCTTCCTGAGCAATGATAAACTTCATTTTTTAGTTCAACAATTGAATTTAAAAAAAACAAAAAACATAATAATTTTGAACTCAAACGATTGGCACTACTTCTTATCCCCAAACAAACTACTACAATCCTTTCTTTTTGTTATAAAACATGCATGAGTCCCGTGATAATTTACCTTATTATTATTTCATAATGCAGTTCCTTTCATGGCCACCACAGAGAATATTATGTTGATGATACAATTCATAAAGTTCTTTTTGTGTCATGTAAGTTTCATTTTCATCTCCTATCTAGAGGTTTGGCTACCACGAACGGCACTTAAGTTAAAAACCACAGCATTTTCTGCCTTTCTTCAGCCCGGGGAAACTTGGGTCTTGTATATTGTAATGAACATGTCATTCTATTGACAATGTCTTGCATATCAAAGAAGGAGGAATTGAATGGAAATACAGATTTTCAATTTGAATGCATTTAGAATGTGCATGAATAATATATATTTTACAAATAGAGCAAGACCAAATCTGCAGCTAAAATGCTCATTTTAGCTATTTTTCCATGGAGCCGATTGATTCACGCATAATGTTAAGTGTGCAGCATCTTCTCATGCATAACGTTGTGCACCAGGAGTCCTATAATGTTTTGTAATGCATTTTCTTTTCTATACATCTATTTCGTTTTTTCCTGGTTTAGGGATTTTTTGAAGGCAAGCCTGGGAACTCTCTAAGTTTGGCTGAAAGTCTCTGGGTGAAGACTTGCTTGGGCCTCCTGGTCACTTTCCTCTTTCTCTAAGCAGTTTTGGCCGTGTCCGTTTACCCTCTTACTCCCCATCCGCTTAAGGCCATCTGGAGGTAGCCCAATCCCATGCGTCGTAAGCCCCATCCCTTTCAAAGCCACAGAGCTTCAGATGAAGCTCAACCCTAAGAAGTTCTCATGGATAATGATGGGAAGTCTTTGGGGGTGGGCAAAATCAGAAGCTCCCCATGTCTTAAGGCATTTAAATCCATCTAGATCAGCTGGGTCTTATGCCTAGCTAAGGTGGAGGATAAGGCAAATGAGATTAAATTGAATTAGGTACAATGAGACATGCTGTGATGGAGGAACAGTTAGACAGGGTAGCATGGAGCATTGGTGAACTCATGTGGGAGGCACAAATAAAGGATCTTCAAGGGCTTCATCAGCTTAAAAGATGGCCCTACACAATGGTAACCCAAGATGAGATAAATCATAGGTAAGATTTAAGGGTTAAGTTTAGTGGGGTCCTTTATATCTGGAGTTCCTCTAAAGTTCATGCTCCTCTGATCCTCCCCTGATCTGAACAATCCAAAGGAAGTTTTGGTAGGCCTTCATTAGAACGTGATGTAACTTTCCACCCAGCTCTACTCCTGATGTCAACATTATCATGAAACGAGATCCAACATATATCAGCTATGGGAAGCTTTTACTTTAATGAGAGGGTGGTAGATAAGAGGTCTATCCTTCCAGCAGAAGTGGTAGAAGGTTCTACAGTAAAGAAATTTAAACAATTGTATGACTCCTGAATCTAAGACGAGACCAATGACTGATGGGGGATAGATGGGCCGAATGGTTCTTATCTAATGTGAAATTCGGGGCTTTTATGTAAAGAGAGCAAATAAGCGGAACAGCACCTCACATCCTATCCTATTCCCAGCGGGATGAGAAGTTAAAATAAAATAAATACCTTTTTATTTGCCCCTGATCACTTTAAACTCGCATGACTTCACCTGAAACGGAAAAAATGTAAAGTCGCGTGCCCTCGCCAAGAACTTGCAGATTAGTGAACCTCAGTCATGGCCGGTTAGTAGATATCTAAACATTAACTCTGCTGGCCATCTGAGTCATTAGTGGGCTACCTTGTATAAGAGAATCTTTGCCGTTAACCCCCCTTTTTTTAAAGCTATATAGACACGTCGGGTACTGTAGTGGTTGCAGGCAAGCAGGAATATATATTTATTAAAGGCTTGCTTTTTTTTATGCCGAGCCACTTTGGTCTGGTCATACGATTGAGTACCTTTGTAAAGAATGTCAGGGTCATTTACTCGGCCTAGGTGGGTGAGGGAGAAAACCAAAGTCGTTTTTGTTCCGTGAGGACAGTATTAGAGCTCTGTTTACATGTTCTATCTGTCTGTACGTTTTCATCATAGATATTCTTTTCAGGGGGGGGGAAACAACAAATAGCCTTTTTATCATAGTCTTTCATTACATAACATCACCGATGTGTGTTCGACGTTACAAATAATACGTTTTCCATTGATTTCTGGATTTTTTTTTGGTTTTTCTTTCTGAAACTAACTGCTAAACGTTCCAGGAAAATAACACGATCTTGGAGACCGAAGGAAAGGTCAAGCGCTGACAATTATGTAAAATACTCGACATGATTTTTGTGATTACAATACACGTTTTATTGTTCTTTTTTGTCTCCAACGATCAGCTTGGGTAACAAAGAGGTCATTCCTATTCTTCATGTATTGAATTACCCATACGCTTCTTTTTTTTCTTTTTTTTTTTCTTCTTTTTCTCGGAAAACGGTAATGACTACGAATTGAGTATTTTTTTTTTAAAAAAAAGGTTGTTTTTGCTACTCAATATGTAATGCTTTGTACTGAACAAAACAATAGATCATCAGCAGATCGGGCGAATGTAGATTTCTCATTTTTCAGTCATCTAGTAAAAATGCAGATTAATAATACGAGATTTTTTTGGTTGATGGATAGCCTGTCTGAGATCCTTCCTGCTTAGTAAAGGCCATACCTGGAAATGATTTGGGTTCTGCCTGGAGAATCTGGGGCGAAGTGTTGGGAGTGGTGGCCATTCTTTGGATCTCATGGTCGCTAATTACTTACACATTAAAACCAAAGCATTGTGAGCCCGTACATGTCATTGTGAGCTTTGTCATTAAGGGGGTTAACCTTTTGACCAAGCACTATTATGGCTTGAGAGAAAAACCCTAGAGCGGGTTGAAACGCCAGCGCACATTTGGAAAATTCATTTATCCTATGGCTGAGCGTCCTTCGAAATTGCTGGTAGACCGAGTCACCAGACAGTTTGAGATTCAATTTCGATTCCAGCTTCGAAAGGGTCATCCAAGCTGTTCTTGGAGTAGAAGAACATCAGTGGATCCATGACAGTAGTGTCTTCTGTAAGGGACATATGACACCCTAGCCATGTTGCCCCAAATGCCATCAATTCCAATGCCGGTTGACCTGGAAGCTAAAACTGATGGGGCACTTTCGAGGGCTCCTTATTCTCCTTGGGTCTATCCATGGTTCGTATCAATATATGTTTTCCAAACCATTCTCTTTGTGAAAAATACATTTGGTACCAAAAAAAAACATTGACCACCATCTCTCTGGATTTTGCCAAACCATCTTCGATGGAGCTGAAGACCAGCCTTTATTATATTGCTTTATTCAACGCCGGTCCCACATAATGCCCCATGACTGCATTTACATGCGAATTGTTTAGTCACTTATACCCTGCTGCTCGACTCCACATTCTAATCCTCATTTCCTATACAACGGAATATGAAATATCTATGACCTGTATAATGACAGTTGACATCTGCATTCAGATAACGAGCATGTTATGACACAAAGGCGACGTGTGTGTAATGTTATAATGATCCTAAGTGATGCATGGTTGTGGCTAGATTTGTATTATTAATCCAGGATAACTGAAAAAAATCCTAACTCGATAAGAAAAAGACATGTATTTGATATTTTTATTCCATTTCACTGCTTTAACTATATATTATTATTATTATATATTATTAGTGGCCAACCCTGACCAATTGTGAACCCACGAACCACGAATTTTAAATAAATGTGTCATTTTTTTGTGTTGGCCAGGTGTCCAACTCTTATCAGACTCTTCCATGGTTACACCCTGGTGTTCACCAGGGGATCCTGAGTTTAAGCGCAAGTTCTCGAGGCTTGGGTTCCACCTGGGATATGTAGTGCTACCCTTTTATACCCTTATAGCAACACACAGGTACTTCTTGGTCTTTGCAGGCACATCTCACAAGGGTAGGCTGTTTGGAGCTCTCCATCTTCTGGGGTAACTCAGCCAGCTGGATAAGAGTGAACCAAGAGTGCACCAACAAGTCTGACTTGATTCAGGAGCCATACGCCTATCCCATGCATGCTTAAATTCCCTCACTGCATTAACCTCTACCACTTCTGCCGGGAGTGACCCAGAGATCCAGACCAGCTTTATGGTCCTTCATTCAAGTTTGCCTCTCGTGCCCTCGAACTCCCTCTCATGAAACCTAGGAAAGATCTGTCACCTGATTGGTGCAGCTGTTCACATGTCCTGCTTGCCAGGGTTGATAAAAGGAACAGCCAGCTCCTCCGATTTGAGGCTCGGCGACCCATCAACATACCTGAGAAGGTTATGGCTCCGGAGTCCTCCCTTTGCGGAATGCGGGCGACAAGTCCCACCGCCGTCGGTGGGTGTTTCTGCTGACGTTGCGGGACACAGCGCTGGAGGAAATGGGCACAACCTGGGAGGAAAAGACGGGAAGACACCTCGACAGATTTTCCCATGACTTTACACCGTTGCCCCCCCAAAAAGGTGATAATATTCCAATTAAACGCAACTTGTTAAGCAAATAAACCTTAGCAGGTTTATCATCTTTTTCTTTCCTTAGAGGATTAAATCTCATTAATTTTTTAAAAAAAAAAAATCAGTATCTATGGCAACAACCTATCAGGGAATCCTCTATTTTGATAATTAAGTGTTTCTGCTGAAATTATGAATGAAGCAGAATTTTACTTAATTACAGAATTACAGAAAATCAACAGAACTAGATCGTGATTCTAATGCTGCTTTTTATTTACAAAAGTGTTAAATCAGCTGGAACAGCACATTTTCTGCTAAATTACACAAGAAAACCGATATGCCCGTCATGCCCCGTCTTTTGTACATGGATGTAACAAGCACGTCTCTTCTACAGCCATAAAGACGGAGAAACTGTGATTATATAATTTGATTTTGTACAATAATCATAAATAATAGCCTCGTGTGGATCATATGCACAGATGATGTGTTAACCTTCAGGCCCAGGGGGTTTCATAACTGGGGAATTGTGTGTCATGCTAGGTGTGGGTTAAGTTCCATAAGTGATTTAGTATTTTATTATTATTTTATATCTGTTGCCCTTCATGTCCATCTGGTGCCTGGAATCCCCTCTGTTGCCCTGCTTTGTCATGACCATACCTGGGGACTTCTTGGCTCCAGCTATCCGGAGCCTTCCCTTGCGGGACATGGCCAGGACTACACACTGACATCAGTGGGCGGTCCCACTGATGTTGGTGGGCGGTCCTGCTGACGTCGGGGGAGTTCCCGTTGACGGCAGCAGGAAACACCCCCATTTAAGTAAAAAATGGGCGGGGAGCGAGGCGTGCCAAGACCCCGCCCCCGCAACCCGGAGGATTTGGATTTTGACCCGGAGAACCGGAGGAGCAAGTTCCCGGGTATGGTCATGACCCATCCTTTCCACCGTCTCCTGAGAGAGAGATGGGGGGGGGGAAAAAGGGAGAGAGAAATAGGGATGGAAAAAGAGAGAGAAAGGAGAAAGAAAGATGGAATGAGAAAAGAAAGGAGAGAGAAGAAAGGAAAAAAGGAGAGAAGGGTAAAAGAAAGTAAGAAAAGGAAACAAATAAAGTATGAAAAAATCTAGAGAGACACAGAAAGAGGGGGAAAGGAAGGGAGAGAGAGAGAAAAAAAGAAAAAAAGAAGAAAGTATGAAAGAAAGAATAAAAAAGTGCTTGTCATTTTAATATTCGCTAGTAAATATAGAGATCCAGACCATATGAGCTTGTAGTTTTATTTTGAATACATGTTCCGCAGCAGCTCTACTGAGTCTATTATAGAAAGTAAATGTTCCATAAATACTGCAGATGGTTCAACGACGGGCTATAAAACGGTAAAATCCCCCATATCCAAGTGCGCTGTGATGCTCGACGGCGTCAGCGCCTAATGACAACAATCGGCGTCGTTCAACAAACAGCGCAGCGCGATACTCTAAGGGTTAACAGCAATGTGACCGGAGATATAATACAGATCGTTCTAAACATCAACGCAAATTGTACATTTGACATCATCATCAGAACAAAGGCGGATTTATTTACTTGCACTGTTTTCTCCTAAGCAGATGGGCCAGCGTAGGTCAAACGCTCGCGTCTGTGTGGAAAATGTAGTGGATGATTTCAATGTTTTTTTTTAACCCCTTAATGACAAAGCCCGTACATGTACGGCCTCAAAATGCCTTGTTTTCAACGGGTTAAAGGCCGCCCATTGTTCCTTAAGGTTAAAGAACTTGGTTTCTCTTTCCAACAAGCGTAAGGTATGTCAAAAACAAGCCAATTAGGTTGAAAAAAGGGACCTCATCAATCAGGTTCAACCCTTCAACCCCCCCCAATTAATCCCAATTATTTTTTTTTTAGAATTCGCTTGACTTCAAAGGCCAATCGGATGCCTCCTTGGATCAAGACCTTCTAAAAGTTTTCAAGGACCGCTGCGAAGAATTGTGCCACATATCCAAGGTGAGGTCTTACCGTTGACTTGTAAAGAGTCAAGTTGATCTCCCCCTCCTGTGAATCAATCCCCCCCCCGTATTGATGCCAATATCTTATTGGCTGTTGTAGCTGCTGACTGGCATTTGGCACTGTTGCCATTATTCACAAATCTTTCTTCTTAGTTTTTCCAACAAAAATATATATTGCATTTTTATTATTGCTCTCATACTGCATAACTTTACTTTTATCCATGTTGAACTATATAAAAC
>VKOC01019012.1:0-55270 GCA_009364415.1 Spea multiplicata | reverse complement strand
TTTTTCCCTGGTTAGTGCAAAATTGGAAACAGCGAAACCAGGGTTTTTTTGCCTTCTTTTGGATCAACAGCAACAAAGTAACAGATATAGGAAAGGCTGAACTTGATGGACGCATGTCTTTTTTCAGCCTATATAACTATGTAACTATATATGTAACTATGTAATGGTATAACAATTAAACTGAAAAGTCAGCATATTTGGTTGCATCCTGGCACTCATACTCCATCTGCAAAGTCTCCAAAGCACCTCTAGTCACCACATGGGGTGGGAGAAAGAAAAAACAAAGGGGAGAGAGAGGAACACCCAGGAGATACCCAATGTTCTCCAAAGTTTCAAATTCCAAATAAACAAAACAAAGCAAGAATCCAGTGCATACCCAGTGAATTCAATTTAAAAAAACATCTAAAGCATAAATATTGGGGATTCCGTCACATTATATGGCCGTATATTGCTTAGCCTACCACTATATCAAAGTGCCCCAATTTAAAATGGTTATATTGCTTACCAATTAACTGGGTCAGTGGGACTGCAGTGGGTCTTAGACCAATTAATACATATGATAGCTCAATGTTCCCTTTAAATAATCATTGTGATTTCTACAAATGCATTAAGGGATGCTGCATTTTCCCCAAAGGTTGGAGAATGCATAATAAAGTACTTGCAAAGTACTTTAACTTTCATTCTTTGTTGGTGAGATTGCATGGAGCACGAAATCATCCCTTTAAGTGATTTTTTTAATAGACAACTCTAGTTTAACACATATATTTACATACATGATGAATGCAAATTGGGTGACAATTTCCTATATAAAGTTTCTGTTCCATCTGCTCTTGAATGAATGCATCATTAAAAACATTACTCATATTACTGTTAAATGTCCACACCATTCCTAGAAATAATTCTTTAATCCTGTACCAGCGAATAGAATTAGTGTTCTGTCTAACAGAAGCAACTTTCAGGAAAAAAATAGGAAACGGATGTCTATTTTTTATATGTGCCCTTTAATTTATTGTCCGCCTCGTTTAGCATAATTGTTTTGATATTAGAAAATTATAACATTAAATGTATTTACAACCGGGGCTGGACAAACATTGATGCTGAGAGCACGTCAGCATTTGTAACTCCAGGGTAGAGGTCCTAAATCTGTCATTGATTTAGCTTTGTGCTACATATCTTCTCACTTCGCTTAATAACATTTTATACACAGTATGACAGTTTGGAAAAACTTTGTGCATATCAATAAAGGGATTAGTTAGCAATTACTGTAAGGACCCAATGAACAAACCGATGAGTTGTGAAGACATGGCACAGAACATTTCCTTATTTAGAAAATGTTTTACCGGGAATAATTCACTGAGATGTCTCTAATTTGCAGAAATGTCCTGGATAGTATTTACAGCACATCAGCATCATGCTGCTTCAGTAAATATTTCATTTTCTTACTGTGACTGCTTACAATTGCAATGGAAAAACAATATATATAAGTTATTGGATTCCAGTAACTCTCCTTAGCTCTCTTTTTTCTTCTCTCCAAAGGTTACCTTTCTGGATAATCTCACTTTTTCCCTCTTTTCAATCTTTTGTTCTTCTTTTGGTATGGACTCCAATGGCAGAAGAGTAAAGATATTATGAGTCTAGTACAGAGATGCTGAAAATTTTTTCTGCAGTGGGCCACTTCATCAGAAGTGTATCTGTGTGTGGGCCACACTCATTTTTCATTTGGCAATAATGCGAAAGCAGTTGACAAACAGATTTTAGATCAACTTAACTATTTGCCTTCTAGCCATATAACAATACAACATGACTTAAACAGTTAAAAAATCTGTTCATGGGGCCAATGTTGGTTGACTATTCTGAGCCAAAACTTAGTTTTTGACCTGTTGGTCATGCAGGCAAATTTGATGAAACTGCTGCTCTTTGTGTCTTGTAGTTTCTGGTAGAGCCAGACTGGGAATAAAAGACAGCCCTGAAAATAACTAATGGAATAGGGACAGACCATGCATCTTTCAAGTAAATTTGGAGATCAAATTTGGCATAAATAAGATGCATATTAAAACACATCATTCTTAATATATCTATGGCCCATGACATATTGCAATGTGTTAAGACCAACTGGGAGAGCAGTGGTACCACCGAGGTGTAAAATATATGTGTGTACATGTAAAGGAGAGCAGGAGAGCTTTATGTTCGGCGGGCAAAAACACAGGTAAATGGCCCAGAGGTAGGACCTCCCCTACCAGGAGCCCAGATGGGTCCATTGGACCTAGGCGGCACTTAGTGAGAGGAAACATTAGCAGGGAGCACCAAGGCAGGTGAACCACATCAGAACATAGAGATCAACTGCATTTCACATGCAAACCCTGCATTGCGATATAGATCAAATGAGAACTAGACATGTACAAATGGGCCAAAAACAGGAATTCAGGAACAGAATTCATTGTCCGGTAACCACATTCACCCACTCTCTCATACTCTAATTCTTGTTCTGTCTTACACTGTCTTAATGTTTCCCTTCCTTCACTGCCTGCCACTTTCACCGGCCACTTCTGCATCCTCTTGTTCTTCATCTTCTATTTTCTCTCTTTCATCTTTTCTCTTCTATCTTTAATCTTCATCCGTATCTCTGCAGACATTTTAGTGTGTATTGGTTTACATTCAGCTAATGAATTGTCACATTGTAGCTTGGGAAGTCACAAGTATATTTTATGACCTTGGAAATGGATCATGGCCAGTCAACTGATAATGTTTGAGATCAAGATATGACATAAGTATATTCGTATTTTATCTAATGTGCTTTGTTTCCAGCTTTCAAACATCAATGCAACACAAACCTTATCCTTCTTATAAAGTATTTTCTAAACCAAATCAAGCACCTGTTCTCTCTTTGATTGAAAAACTCTGATTGCACAGGCTCAGAGCCACACAAAACATTATTTTGATTACTGTAAATTACTAGTTGCCATATTTTTTCTGCCAACTTTATTTTAACTGTGAATGATTTTGATTACTGTACAAGCAATATCTTAAAGGTAAAGGTTCTTTGAATATGACAATTTTGCTCAAACATGATATACCCTTGGAGTGATTGTGTAGAATGAAAATTACTCCTGGCATTTAGTTTATGCAGTATTCTTTTTAAAAAGATTGGTTTAGTTTTGTATTGTTTGCAATAATGTAGCAGGAACCTAGTTTACCAGGATGTCATTGGCCATCGCTGCTGCCTTCCTCATAGTATAAGCCAGTTACAAGTGGGTAGCTGCTCTCTCTAGGAAAGTCTCCCAAAGAACCACCAATTACAAAGCATCAAACACGGTGCAAAGTAACACACATTTAATTAAGGGAAAACATCTATTTTTCTTAAGGACAGCAGAACGTACAGGAGACAAATCAGATCATCAACTCTTATCTATGGCCAATCTTTGCAAAATATGTTGATAAAGTCATGGCCACAGTCTCACAGTTCAGAAAAAAATGAATTCTAGATATATTGAGGGTTACGTGTAGAAAGTGGTAAAAAGTTTGAAAATGGAGCAGTGTTCTTGTTCACATATTTTTCGTTAGTCCATAGCACATTCTGCTATTATTCTTTTTTATACATACACTGAATATAATTTATGGTATTTAAGGTAATAGTTTTATATGTACACAAAAATATTTATAAAAAAGTTCCATAGTAGATAATGTTTCCTTATTATTTTGGCTAAATAATAAATAAATAATAAATTACCTTACTATTAAGTGTAAGGTCATAAAATAAAAAGCATAATGCTTGATTCATATACATTCATTATACATGTATATAGCTCACATTGAGAAACATTAATTACCTGTTAAAAAAAAGCTCACACTTTATATTGGTCACCGGCCGAGGGCTTATCTGACATTAACCAATGAAGAGCAGCTGCTGCATACCGTTACCGCGTTAAACCCGTATTAACCCCTCCTATAAAAACTGCAAAAAATGGAAAAAAACAATGTACATGAATATTCGTCTGTACCGAATAAAGAATCAGGAGAATGTTTGTGGAATATGAAGATTTTTTTACCCACGAAGACAAACACTAAGATGAACACGAAGAATTGGCCGGAGGCCCAAGTCTAGTATAAACTCACATACTGGAGGGCAAAAAAATTTTTTTTTATACCAATATGATAACGGAATGAAATAATTACTTTACTATGAATTTCTATGACAATATAGTCCTTTGAGACTGCCTTCAAACAATACCAATAATAACTGGTCGAAGCTGACCCTAATATCCCACAGATTTAATCCTGGAACAGTGCCTTATTTGTGAGTTTTATATGACTTAATAGTGATTTCCAGGCATACATTCCAATTCAAATATAAATTGGTGAGAAACCCAGACATTGTAAGAAGCCATTTCATTTAGCACAGCTTAAACTTGTCTGTAAAGATAGTAACGGTCATGCTCATGCACTGATCCATTTTGAAATGTATTCACATTGCCAGTTTTCTCTTGCTATTGCCCATAATTTGATTTTACTTACTGTTCATGCAACATAATCTGCCCTATAACAGCTGACTGGTCAACTACAACTACCATATGGTGCAAGTGCTGAATCAGAAGACCAGCTTCTACAGCATCTGTTACTACCTCCTTGTTATCAATGGCAGTTTCAGTGTGCTGTGTTTCTGTCTAGCCTTTTGTTTGTCTTTTAATGTAAAATGGATTGATGCAAGTGAGTTTTTTTATTTGGTACTCTTGTATTGAACCCATTTTTAAACCTTTGTCTTTTACGTGTACTACTGCGGATCACAAAACCAGTTGACAAAACTGCATTTATAATCCGATAAATGTTCACCACTGAGGCACAAGTGTATACAGAATACAAAAACAGAAAACAAAAAAAATAACATATTATGTAATAACTCCAATACAAATGTGGCTTAATAGGTGGAATGCACTTACAACATAAGAACAATAGTTTGTCAAATACTTTTACCGAGCCTCAAAAATTAAAGAGCTGGAAAAATAGCCAGCCAAGTAAAATCAAAGGCCCACAGAAATTAATAGATCAAAAATCTATCAAAAAAAGAAAGCAGAAGTGAAAAAACATGGCCATAGTTGCTTTGGGTTGTGCAAAACTCAGATGAGCGTTTTGGGAATTCCACTGACATTAAGAATGGTACAGCAATAACAAAACTCAGATCCATTAAGTCTCTTTTGAACCATTGTATTAAATTGAAAATGTATATTGCACTGAGATCTTTATAACAAGAATAATGTATTTGTGCAACTATAGGCAAGGTAGGCAGAAAGGGGAGGATAAATAGAGGATAAAGGAGAGGATAAATAAACAGAAAGTGGAGATATAGGGTAAATGTGAGGTAAAGAGAAGGAGAATGTCAAGGATTGGGTCCATACAGACAACTGTAATGATCCAGAGCGCCCAAAGGTGGTGTTCAGGAGATATTGAGCAGTAGCGGAGATGGAGAGGGCCTGGCACAGGGCGACTGCACTCTCCAGGGTGTTGAGCACCTAGGGTTGTACAGCCACATACCAGCGCCCTGATTTAGCAACGGATGTAATCCAGAACAAAGCAAAACTTGGTGATATCCTGCAGGCATCCTAGAGCAGGCATGAGACATAGTTCTACAGACAAGTGTGCAGGATGCTGCAGGTTGGGTGTATGGAAGCTAAGCAGAGTAACAGCAGAAACATAGCAAGCAAGGGGGACAGAGCAAGCAAGGGACAGGGAGACCAAGCAAGACAAGACATACATGTACATGACATAACAAAGGACAGGGAACAAGGAACACAAGGGATGGAGTGAGGAGCCAAGAGCCTCAGATGCTTCTCCTTTAAGCAAGGATGGGATATCTTAACTGGGACATGGGGAGAGAAGAGAGGAACTGAGATCTTCAGATGATTCAGGGAAAAGAAGGCAAAGGTACATAAGAGACAGACAAACATGAATACAGGAATATGGCCAAAGTATGGTTAGCCCACCACTACGCCAAAGTACTCCAATATTCGGTGGGTCCTAATGCTAAACCCTGCCTACTGAATTACGAATAAGCTAAAACTAAACATTGAACCTAAAAACACAGAACCAAGAAGGACATACCTTTAGACTGCAGACTGAGACAAACATAACAAATGGGTGGGGCACAATTTATAAAGGAAACAGTGCTAAAGCAAAGAGCAGAACTAGAATCAAGGAATCAGAAGAACAGAACATATGGAAATCCATGAATGGATAAAGGATGGAAATGGGCAGAAAGCTTCAGTGCTGAGGTTGCTTGTGATTTTTCAGTTGATGGGGGTGAAGGACAGTGAAGGAAAGGACAGAGGGCAGATCATGTCTATGATGTGCTCACACCTGACAGAATTGTCACCTGACAGGTGACAGAAATATCACATTCATCCACTAAATAATTTTTGTGGGTGGCACCAATGCTGGCACCACAAAGCAAAGAAGACATTGTCTTCTGAATTCTTCAGCCAGGTTAGCTGGCAAGCTTTATGCTGTTTGTTGACACAAGCTGTTTGGGCACAAAATTAGCACTGTTAAGATGCCTGGGCAGACATATGGCACTGTTAAGCTCTTTGGGCTCACAGATGGCACTGTTAAGCTGTTTGGACATAAAGATGACACTGTTAAGATGTTTGGGCACAAAGGTGGTATTGTTAAACTGTTTGTGGACAATGACAACACTGATAATCTGTGTGGGTATAAATAAAGCACTGATTGTAGTGCTGTTTGTAGACAAAGATGGCGCTGGCAAGTGACAACTGTTTAGGCACTTTAAGGTCAAAGATGGCACATCTGCCTGTGCACAGTGCTTTGCACAAACTGGTTTGAGTTTAAACCATGTATGTTTATCTAAACGGCAAAAAATGTTCTCTTATTCCCTCTGTTTCTATGTTGACCCATACATACACACATAAATAAAGTACATGAGTGTAAAAAATGTACACAGAATTATTAAGTACGCTAAACTGTAAGATGTAGGATGTTATAGAAAGACCAATCCCATTTAATTTGTTTTTATGCAGTAATCATAAAATTATTAATTTAGTTATTTTTGGAAGGACATATGGTTCCACATTACATAGCCATTCACTAGCAGAAAAGGATTAGGCTTAGTGTTTGCAGGCATTTCATGCTTTTATGAAATTGGGAGCCTTTTCTGATAAATGTGTAGATCACTTTTATTGCCTGATTTGCTTTAAAGCCATAGGTCTTGCTCTTCATTTCTGTTTAGCTCATCAATGACAATCTCTCGACTGTTTAAATTGCAGGTTGTGCATTCATGGCTCATTATAACCTCACTGAAATGCTAAGTGGGGCATTTATATGTGTAATATTACATTATTATATTCAGATTACATTGACCATCTGTTCCATGCCAATACCTTCTTTTCTGTTCTGCATAGTGATTCTGACATTTCTTACTGACTTCTGTTTCTTGCAGTCAATTGCTTCAAATAAAACTGAAATGCTGTGATCAGAGTATATGTACATTTTAATAATGAATAGTCTATGTTACTATAACATCCACAAAATATATATCGTATTCCCTTGATAATTTAAGACTACAAAAATAGTTAATGATTTAAATAGCTTAAAAAATGTTGCTCTTTTCCCATACCCCAGCTATTTTCTGCAAATGAGATTGTTCAGCATGTGATATACTTACCTCTAGTCAGCTCCAGCTGTGGCTTTGTGAATGCTGTGGATGGGGTAGTGTTCAGACCCCTATGTGCATGCATAGAAAGTGTCAGAGGCCATCTGACACTTGTGCACACCCTTTGCAGCACCTCTTGTCATGAAGGTCCGGTGGGTTATTGTAATGCTGCAAGGGAGTGTGACACAAGTCTTAGGCAGGTGGTGTTACCACACATTGGTCCCAAAAGCCCTATTAACACCCAGTGGCGACAATATATACAATATATATGGAGGGCACACAAGATACCACAGTCAAACTGGGGGGGGGGCATTCCTAATTTCCACCCTTAAATCATACCACTGAAAAAAACTATATATATATATCTATATATATTGCCAAAAGTAATGTGCTATGGAATGATACTTTTGTTACTGGACTAACATAATACTTGATCATTCAACATGGGAAGCCTGAAGCCACAATGACTAATCCTTGAAATATAACTTTTCCACTAAATGATTTCAGGGCCTTGAACGTTTTGTCCCCTGAAGTCACTACAACTTCAGGAGGGCATTTTATTTTTAGATAAGTATAAATGAAATAATTCCTACTGTAAGTTAAGTGCCAAGAAACAGATGACCAAACACACACACCAACACAGGCTCTGTCACACCAACACCCAGACACACACATCAGGACAGGCTCTTCCACACCGACAACTAAACACACACACACACACACACAGGACCAGGCTCTGCGCACACGACACTCACACACACATCAAGGACAGGCTCTGCCAACACCCACATCCCAAACACACACACCCAGGACAGGCCTCTGCACACTGGACGCCCAACACACACCAGTAGACAGGCTCTGCCAACACCACACCCAAAACGCATACCAGGGACAGGCCTCTGCCACACCAACACCTATAGACACACCCCAGGACAGGCTCTGCTACACTGATAACCAAAAACACACAAACAGCAGGACACAATCTACTTCACAGACATCTACAACAGGATGGATTTTTCACACTGCATTGCCGTTTATACCCCCTTAGTGTTTTTGCCCCTTGTGTATTGATGCCCCAGCCTGCACCCTTTTAGCACCCCCCAGCAAGCCCCATTGCATATACGCGTTAGACATGCATTTTTAACTACATAATGAATACTTATCTCTTTGAAGTAAAGACTATGATTTAAACATGATTTCAAAATTACTGCTGAACTGGCAGTTTTGTTAATATTAGAGCCTGCTGCTGATATATATATAAATATTAGCCCTGCTGCCCATATATATTAATATTAGCCCCAGTTGCCAATATATATTAATATTATTTTCCTGTTGCCGATATATATATTATAATATATATATATATAAATATTAGACCCTGTTACCGATAGCAGGTATAGATCAACACATTAACACACAAACCCAGCTTTGCATGTATAGATCAATTGAATTCACTTGTGATCTCAGCACGGAAAGTATATATCAAATAAACAGAATCAGACATACAAATCCTGTATTTGCAGGTATACAATAATATATGAAACACAGCATTGCAGGTATTAATCAACCGAATAAGACATCCAAACACTGTATTTGCAGGTATACATAAATAATGTATGGAAACATAGCATAGCAGATATGGATCTACAGAATAACACAAAAACCCAGCTTTTAGCAGGTATAGATCAATTGGAATTCACATAAAAACACGGCATTAAAGGTATATTTAAAAAACCCTGGGCTAACCTGCCGAGGCTCAGTTGTTCTGGTGTCCTCTCTGAGTGTGTTTCTGTGTTGCTGTGCTTTCTGGATATTTTTCAGATATTTAACTGATCTTATGAATATGTACATAAGGACTTGCCCCAGCATCTGGACTGCACCCACAAGATTTGCCTCAAAACCCAGATTGTACCCACAATCCACAGGATTTACTTACATTGGTCCCCTCTTAGAGTCTTGGGCCCCCTCTTGATCCTCTCCTTTCTCATTATCTGTTTCATTTCTCTTTATCTTTTTTCTATCTCTCCAATGTTTTCTTATCTCTTCCCTTTTTTCTTTATCTCTCCCCTTTCTCTCTGATCCCCTTTCCCATTATCTCTGCTTGTCTTTTTTAGATTTCTTTCTATATCTTCCCTTTCTGTTTATCTTTTCCTTTTCTTTTTTATACCTCTGTGTTCTCTTTATCATCCCACTTTTCTCTTCATCTCTCATCCTCTCTCTTATTTCCTTCCCTTTCTTTCTCTCTCTCTTTCTCTCTCTCTCTTTTTCTTCCCTTTCTCTTCACCCCTTCCGCCTCTTTATCTTTATATAAGATTTTCTTAACTCTCTACTTTCTAAATATATCTCCTCCCCTCTTTCTCTCTCCATTTTCTCCCTACTGCTTCCGTTTCTTTTATTTCTCCCTCTTTCTTGTCCACTTTTCTCTACTTTGATTTCATGTTATCTGTCCCTTTTCTTCCTATCTTCCTCACTTCTCATTATCCCTTCCTTTCCGATTCTCCCTGCTACTTCTTCCTATCTCTTACTTTCTCCTCATCTCTCATTATGTCTCTCCTCCTCTTTATCTCAGTCTCTCTTCTTTTTCTTTATCTCTCCCCTTTGTCCCCATATCTCCTCCATTTCATTACCTCTATCCTTTCCCCTCTATTTCAACACACATGCACCCATGCTCACTAACACGCACTTACATATACACATCCATGGTCACACACACTTACACATGCATGCTCATACACCTTTACACATGAGCATACATGCACAAACAAAAAAATACACATCCATGCTCACACATACATCCATGTTCACACACATCCATACTCACCCACTTACACATACATGCTCATACGCATACAGTACATACATACATAAATGCATGCATGCTCAAAAACACATATACACCTTCCTTCCCTCCCCCTCTTACCCTCTTCCTCCTTCCCTCTCTTACTCACCACCAACTCAACTTTATGTTTTCAGTGTGGTCATGTGGTAAATGGCACCTGGCACGGACCTTTCCCCCTCACCTATGTACGCCACTGGTGCTGACCCGCCGGATATGGGATTATATCCTGGTGCTCGGCATTAGTTTGGGTCCAGTTAGAAGGAGAGCTATGATCTTTGCAGCCGGCCCATAGCCCGAATGGAGAAAGGAAGACAGTCATCATTCAGGGCTATAAAGTTAAGACTCTGGGATTCAGCCCCAGTAGCCCCTGCTCATGGCATTGTTACTAGCCAAGTGTCTGCATTTACCCTTATTTCATTTTGGTCAGTAGTGTTTGCAAGTTGGCCTACCAGTCTACTAGCTCCATCTATAAACCTTACAGATTAACATGTAACAAAACATTTCTAAAACCTAGTCATCATAATGTTATTGTAATAAATTCTTCAGCCATGTGTGTGCAGTGAGGGAGCAATGTAAATAGTGCACACATTCATAGAATTATCATACAGAAAACAATTACTTCAAGTTATGGCTGCTAAAGATGGTTCTACAAGCTATTGAATCATAAGGTGTACTTAGTGTTTCATACATGGCTTCTCCATTTTGGCTTTATTTTTGTTGAATAAATCATGTCACCTGAGGTTGTATTTTCCTAATTTGCATATGATTGTTATTATGTCCTGATATGTAAAACCATAGAGCTCAAAGAAAGTACACCCTTTCTTTTTTACACATCTGTATATATAGATATATATATGTTCTGCTTCTGTATGTTCTAACCATTACTAAGTAATGAGACCATCTATAATAGATAATTATTCCCAAACAACTCAAACGACTGTGATTTAATTTAGGTAATATTTTTTCTAAATAATTAATACATTATACTGTATGTAGCCTACCTGATAATCTTGATGATATGCTAAACTGAACTCTAAGAGCCAAATTACATTTAAAACCTATGAATGGTTAAATTATACAATGCATTGAAAGCAAACACATAAGTAATGCAGGCAGCTTTGTCAATGAAAGCAAAGTGCTCATATAATTAATTGAGCAAATCTTATAACAAATGACTGAGCCTTTAGACTTAGAATTGTACATTCCTCTGCTTCCAGAAATGTATCATACATTTTTCAATCTCCTTATGTTCAAAGCAATTTTGATTACAAACTCTGGGCACTCCTGAAATGTCTGTCCTTTCTACCAAGGAGAACACAATTAGCCATAGAGTGAATATGTATTGTTATGGCAATTAACTATCTGATCTGATATGCGCCTGTTCTATAAAAAGTACCCAAATAACATGTATGGTTCTACTTCCCTGTGCATGCTCAGACCATGAACTTTATTTGATGCACAATGGATCTTAAACTATAAAGTTTTAGCTCAAGCTGCACCTCCACTGTCACAGGCACTGCATGATTTAAGTTGCCTGTTACTCTTAACGTTTAAAATAAATTTGGTCTGAAATCTTGCTTTCACAGCAAATAAACAAAGGGTGGAACATAACATTAGCTGCCTGTTGCTAACCATGTTTTCACCAAAATTTGTTTTGAAAGTACTTCATGTTTAATTAATGCGCCTGTTCTATTAAAGTACCCAAATAAGTATGGTTCTACTTCCCTTTGCATGCTCAGACCATGTACTTGTTCAATTATTTTATTATTCTTTAAGTACATTTAAAAGAGTGTTAGCTGCTGAAAGAAAATGAAAAATTTTAACAAATGTTAATACAGGGGTCATATGTACGAGTATATTTGTAGAATTTGAACAAAAAATGTTTTGAATGCAAGGCTGCAAGTTAACTTATGACATTTTGTCCACAGGTACTCTGGCTTTATGGGGAACATGCATGTTTTTCAAAATGTTTAACAGGACAACTGAGGAAGATACAGACGTGTGGCATTTGTCATGGATATTAGACTAGTTTGCTTTGTATCCATATAGATGGCTCGGTGAGCTTAGAAAATGTGAGTTGGAATTACTATTTCTATTAGACAGAATTGGTCAGTATTAAACGTATAACTGTGGAGTTAAAGCCCTCATTGCTAAGGTTTATTAAAAATGGTAGCTTTGTGGTTTTATCTCCATGACATCACCATACATTATGAAGGTCCAACCCAATGAGCTTCCGCTACAGGAAGAGGATGTCTGGCCCTGTATAATGCATAGCTAAATTAGTGATTTTATAACGTCTCCTTAACCATTAAATTATGCATTTTACGCGGCCAGTTCAGCACTTCACTGTCAGTGTTGGCCCTTCATAATTAATATTGGAGTGAAAGATTTTAAAGCCCTGCAAACGTTGTAAATAGATGTATATTGTATTAATCTGTTTGCCCTAAATAAATTAAAATTCAAATACTTACATACTACTACAGGAACACACTGCCCCCTAGTGAGTTCTCATAACACTTTAAATAGTTTATGTGAGAGAAGATTCTTAATCCCAACAAAACAGACTGATATAATAATAAATTTCTGCTTGTAGGTTCTGGTGTTTGTGGTAACCTTAGAACACAGCTTTTTTCTTACTTCCTAAAATGTCCCTTTACTGCTCACCTCTATTTCAGAGAAGTATGTTATGAGATAAACCATAATAAATAAATAAATAAAAGGTTTAGGTAGCACTGGAAACCATTAGTCACCTACAGGAGTTATTATCTTTTTTTATTATTCGTTTTAATAATATATTTATATATACCTCCACTAAATACTAGGACAAATGTTGCTTCCCTGTCTGAAGGAAGAGGAAAGTGACCAAGAGATCCAGGGAACAGTGCTTCATCAGGAGAATCTGAGTCTCCTGGAGAGTTCTGAAATCTTGTGAATAAGAATAATTTGGAACATGACATTTCTGCTTTAAACAAATCCTTTAATCAAATATCGACTTATACTGCAAAATAGTTATTTTTCACAGTAACCTAATACTCAAGAAAAGCCAATATGTATCTATTGGTGAAGTGGTTAGGTAAGATTTTTTTTTGTAATGTGTTTGCCTTAAATCTGAGTGTTATTATTATTATCATTATTGAGAAAACCCTCTTTGGTTGTATATACTAGCTAACTCATTTCACTATGAAATAAGTAAAAAAACGTTTCTTAATTCCATAGATGCAGGGAGAACAGGGGTTTTTGCTTAACAAGATTTGGGATGAAAGACTTAAGACTGCTTTAGTTTGCATTCATTTATAGCATTCTTTTCATGAAGAAATCGCAAAATATTAAGATTTTTTTAGGCAAGGCATTTTATTTTACACAAAACAAAATGTATAGAAATTCCCCCACCATTGACTTTTTCACAATAGAAATAAAGCATACCACAAAAAGCCAAACATTAACAACGATAACAAAATAGCAATA
Organism: Spea multiplicata; assembly: GCA_009364415.1. NCBI lineage: Eukaryota > Metazoa > Chordata > Amphibia > Anura > Pelobatidae > Spea > Spea multiplicata. Next base: position 41,309 of record VKOC01019012.1, on the reverse strand, counting down.
ATATTTATCCGAAAACTTACTATTCGTTAGTATAGAATAATGTCCCTTGTAGTGGACAGTCTACCACCACTGTGGTAGCCTAATATCTATTTTAATAAACAGAAGTGAGTGTACTGGATATCCCGGCTTCTGGTATCCTCCATATTGACCTGGCTATTGATCTCTTGCTATTGATCTCTGGCTACCTGACCTCCAAACTCCACTGGCCTGCACTCCCTCATATCATTTGTGCTTGTAAGTACCCCATAAAGTTCTCTTCCATCTCCAGATCTCAAGAGGTGCGTATCACCTTAGAAAGTGTGGCTCTTCCAGCATCTGGGTTCCACCTATTGGTACGCGAGTACTCTCCTGACACACACCTTTTCAATTTTGGTATATTTCTCCATCATGTTCTTTAGCAGTGCCGACTCCAGCTCGTAAAAACTTGTGTAGCCCATTATTTTTATTGTTTTTTTTTCCTTTTATAATATGTGAACGCTATGTACAATAGTTGGACTACTGAGGACACTATACTTCACTTTTTACAGGTGTGGCTCTAGCCTCTGGGAACTATCCAGAAGGAGGTGTGGCAGAACCTGACAGGGAAGAGGAGAAACCATCTTAGGATGAGTTAAGGCCTATTCCCCATCCAGCAAGACCAAGTCACTAACTAGCGAGTGAAGGACCAAATCCTGATCTGTTTTGCCAAGAGGTTGCCTGATACAAACCAGTCTTCCAGCAAATTCATCTCTACAGAGAATCTGCTCTCAAGCCTTCCTGCCGTCAGCAAGGACTGTATCCAGGCTCTATCTGAGGACATCAGACCAGGGAAGTAACATCCTCATTACACAAAGGATATTGCTGTATATCTACCAGGGCCCCAACGTGCACCAACACCATTTACTGGAGCTCCTGGGTGGGCAATTATCCAGCTTTGGGTGGGCTATTGGGTTTATGTATTTTAACAATATATATATATGTTTATGTACTTCGGCACTGGGTTGAACTCACAGTTACTGTGAACTGCCACTCTCAGGACAAATCTTTATTTCCTGTGAACACTGTTACTGTATGCATCTGTTCCCCTATATTACAGTAAAATAGGTTTAATTTGTTTATCAGTTATTGTGTACTTATTAGTACTATTGCAGGGCCACTTCTCAGTGAGTGGATTTCCTGTATCTAAATAAATCACTGAGTGGAGGCACTGAATGCAGAATTCAGATATGTCCCAATCTCCCTCACTCATTGCGGAGGCTCAGGAGCCATATCAGCGCCAAGAAGCAACAGGGATTGTTGCTGATCCTGACCCTATTTTGCAAGTGAAAGGAAAAAGGGTTACACTTGCATCAGCACTCACCAGTATTTTCTTGGTTTATAGAACATTGGTGATAATGAAAAAAGCAGCGGACAAACAGTTTTTTGATCAACTTTTATATGGCATTCTAGCAATACTAAAATACTTAAACAGTAAAACAAACCAGTCACAAACCATTTAAAACAAGTTTAGCCAAATAAAAGTGCACAAGGCTGGAGCACACTGTGGGTACAAGCTATATTTAAGATGGCTGACACACACCGGAGGCAGGGTCGGATTAAGAGCATCATTGGCCTGGTGCTGAGGACTTTGGTGGCATTGGAGCATTTGTGAGGTCAGGCGCCAATATTGCACGGGAAAGCCTGTCTAGCAATCTCCGTTCCAGTTTATCCCAAAGGTGTTCAATGGGGTTCAATTCAGGGCTCTGTGTGGCCGGTCAAGTTCTTCCACAGCAAACTCATCCAACATGTCTTTACAGACCTTGCTTTGTGCAGTTGGGCACAGTCATGCTGGAATAGAAAAGTGCCTTTTCTAAACTTTTCCCACAAAGTTGGAAGCATAGCACTGTCCAAAGTGTCTTGGTATGCTGAAGGGGTATGCATCGGCTATCCCAATCACAATTGGTATAGTCGATTATAAGCTGTATAAAGGACTCCCCAGCATGCTGGCTCTGTTTAAAGAAACAGGTCCTTTCATGGGTCACATTCTCTGTAGGACAACATGGTCTGCCCATTACAGGACAAGTCATGTTCTTCCCTTTCCGAGAATGTGAATGCATTATATATGGGCTCTACATGCTTGCCCTTGGCATACAGGAGCATACATGAACTGTGCTAACCTAAACATACAACATCACTTAGGGGCAGTGTCTCCACATGTCCTTTTATAAAGTTTCTGGAGGGAGTGGGAGATTTAGCTCCTCTTACTTCCTGTAACTTTACCAGCAGGTGTGCCGCCATGACAGGTTCCATCCTGGCAGCAAATGCATTTATTTTGCAGCCTGCAGGTATTATTTCCAATAAATTATTACCAACGCCAGCAGATCACATAGAACAACACCTGCAAACGATGAAAGACGATAAAAATAAAAGTCACATGTTTCTGCATATCTTTGAATTTTCATACTGTTTGTTTGAAGACCAGAAAAATTTCTTCCCTTTGTTTTTTCATATTAAATTGTGGGATAGTTTCTCAGAAACTGAGTTTTGTGCTGTGTTCACTCATATTACAACATTGCAATAAAATTCCCAGCTGTGATCATTTGATTTCTTCAGCCCCTGCATGAAATCTTTACTTGGCCAAAGAATACAGGAGAAGGACGGCAAGCACAAGCAAGTATCAGCTGGAATATTCATTACAGGCATTATGCGCTCAGCTAAAAATTGCCCACATGTTGTGCATCAATAAATATGTGCTATTTAAAACTTTCACTCAGGTGCGCAATATGCTCTTAAAATCCCTTGTTAAGTGACTACCACGAAAGAAAAATACATTTACACCCACATAGAAAAAGTAATTTGAAGTCAAAGTGAATTGTTTTGAATTTCAAATGCCATCCAGGTAACCTTTGACTATACAATGAGGTCTCCTTTATTTGTACAAATTCAGTATTTTTCACATTTCTCATAGGTAATTGTATTTGAAATGTTGGCTTGCTGTGGGACGGTGGTAGGTAAATCTGGGGACTTGTATTACAGACCTTTTAAAATGTTTTATACATATAAAACTCAATTTGCCTTATCCAGAAAGCACGTAAGGTTAACTGTTTTTTATGTCCATGAGAAGTGTGAAATAACTATCACAACTATATATTGTACTGTTTTATTTATTCACATAAATGAAATCAATGAAGTAAGTTTGATGTTTAAATAGTAAACTAAACTATCTAGTTTGCTTCCTGTCTAATTTTTTAAAAGTATGTTATAAGGGTAATTAGCTTTATACATACCTGGGAACTTCTCTGCTCTGGCTACCCGGAGCCTTCACTTGGGGGACACGGCCAGGACTGCACACTGACGTCGGTGGGCGGTCCTGCTGACGTCGGGGGCGTTCCTGCTGACGGCAGCGGGAAACACCCCATTTAAAGGAAAAATGGACGAGGAGCGGGACGTGTTAAGACCCCGCTCCCGCGACCCTGAGGATTCCGGTCTTGAACCGGAGGAGCAGCGCTCACCCGGCAATCTCCGGGTAAAACCCGGAGATTTCTCAGGTATGGCGGTATATAGTCAGTGTCAAAGGCCTAAGCTTGCTGAACCAGGTAACACCAAACAACAGCAAGACTCATATGCATCATATAAACTTGTTAAAGTTAAAATGTCTTGGTATGGTGCCTTTTAGTGGGCCACTGTTATTAGACTTTCAGGAACATAGATGTTTATTTTGCATTTGAAGAAGAGGTCTCTCAGAACTTAATCCTGAATCACATCTCATTATCTGTCGGTTTGTGTAAGACTTGTACTTGCTGTTTGTGTCTTACATGCTTTGTAAATGAAAATCTAAGTCAAATAAAGAATGTTAAAAAGTGACCTCTGAGATCTTAAAGAGTTGTGTGATTCTAAATGTTATTCTATTAACAGTGATACACTACATTTTAGCACAGACCTATTTACACCATCTTTTCATGGACCAGTCATGTTTATTAGCTGTATATAGAAAGTGTAAAACGTGTGGTTTTGTGAAATTAGCAAGAACACTTTAAGCATCTCACACACAGCTGTATAATAATACTTAATTACTGTATTATTTAATTACTGAATGCCATGTTTTAAATACTACTCCATTGAAGTCTTCCTTTCCCTCTTTCTCTTTATCCCCACGTTAAACAGTGATAACTTAAAATAGTATTTTTGCAGCTTCCTAACTGCTTAATTTTTGAATTACGCTTCTTCCCTAGTATTTTCTTCATCTTCTTGTTCTTCTCACTTCTGTCGTTTTTATGTGTCCACATCTCTGTGGAAGGGACTTTGGTTGACATTCTCTCGACTGAAGGATATAACCAGAAGCTGCACCATTTTTGCGGAAGATAATCAGGAGTTCATGTTCATGGAGATATAGAAAAAGGAAGAAGACAGAAGACATAAGAGAGAAGAACAAGAAGAGGTTGCTAGAGAAAAAGCCTACCTGCAAGACAGTTGCCTTGCCTATAATAAATCTGACCCCACAACATTCCATTCTGAAGTCATGCCTCTAATTTACCTTGTGGTGGAGTCACTGATATGGTGGTAGATACATAATAAAGACTTACAGCAGGAATGGTGCACGTTAATACAGTGAGGGAATTTAAACATTTATGGGATGGGTATATTTCTATACTGAATATGAGACTGACTAAGGTTTGAGGGCTCTACAGCAGAAAAAAAATGGGGAGATGGTTCAAATGTTTTTTCTCTGCCATTAAACTGCTACCTGACATGTGGCACACTGCTACTCTCAAAGTGTACCCTCATTTGCACAAGTCAGTATAAGGCTCACTTCACCTCCAGAATCTATGCATGATGTCTAATATCAATGTCCCTGGCAGTGGCATATTCTGACTTAGGCCCAGGGGCAGGAGTCCTGTTACATAACAGAAACCTGATTGCCCTTTAGGTGATCAGGCTCAATGTAGCATCACTGTAGCATCCCTGCTCAATTGACCAGGCGGAGCAAGGACAGCACTGCAAAGGAGGTGGTTTGGTGGAGTTGAATAAGGCCCTGGTTCCTGACCTGAGTTTTTGATGAACAGGAAAAAAGTGTACATTTGATGTTATACAGCTAAAAGCATGAGGAGGAGGAAAATTATATCATTAAAAAAAAAAGAATTTTAGAAGGTTAGCGTGATTGTGAGTGGCCACATGTTTTCATTGATAATCTATATATGAAACATCTCTTAGTGTTTAATAGTGTAAACTCTTTCAGGAAGGTTAATATCTCTTTGGTCCTTTTGTCACTAGCTATATTCAGAACCTTCAGAGAGGAAGAAGCATTGGTCGGTTTTAATAAGTCCTTGTCAACGCTGGCTGAGAAATACTTCATTAATCTATGAATGGGAAATGGGATATTAATTTAGCTGATATTGAGTTCCAGTTAATTATGCAGTATAACAGCTCAATCTGCTTAACCCTTACAATACCTGACGTGTAGACAGTGTGTTTCTCTATTCATTAACAAACTTTTCGGCTGAACTTTACATCTATCATGTGTCAGAAATCCTGACTATATTGAGGTGATACATTGAACAATTTTTTAAATAAGCTTAACAAAGAAAATTCTATTCTTTTTTTTGACAATGCTATCAAGTGTTATTAGCAGATATTAAGTGTTAGGTTTCAAAAATAGCCATCCACCTCAACCAGATAACTTTAACCCTTTCAACATTAGTAATACTGGTCGGAACAGCCATTTCTGAATAATTTTGGACCAGCCCAGGGGGGCAATTGCCCCTCTGGCCCCTGGGACAATTCATTTTCCTCTGATATTGCATTCATATATATATATATATACTTGGAAATTACGAAAGATAGAAATGACATACATATATATTTTTAAACCATGAAAAACATATTGCATGACCACCAAATATTCTTTTTAAGAACTATATTTCTATCGCTATGACTAGTTAAAGTTAAATCTGTAAACTCTTTGGTAATTGAAAGCTAATCAGTGGTAGCATTTTTGAAGCAGAAAATTTGATAGGAAGCAGGGCAGAGATAGAAAGTTTTATAAGGGAGTTCACAACATGACTAAAGCAGCGGGTTTCCACAAGACCACTCAAGTTAATGGTTTTCTGTTCTTCATTAGCCTATTTGTTGACCTGTGTGATTTGAACACAGTAAAGGTATATACACATGTTCAGCATAGGGTGACCCTCTTTTCCAAAATACATATATTAAATATGTTATTGACCAATACAAGTGATTCCCGGTTATTTGTAGGATGTATAACTGGGTAGCTGATTCCATTTCGTGGCCTTATACATCCGAAATACATTAGACACATTCCAATTCAGCAACATTGGTGGAAAAGGGGAAGGTGCATTTTCCCCACTGCGAAAGACTTCAGCAATATTATCCCTCTAATTCCTTGCTTTATGTGACCTCGTGGTGAGAGCTACATTCAGTATAAGATCAGCCTTCACAATGGTGAATTGTGTGTAAATCTGGGTATGCTAGTTTGTTGACTGTATTTGTCTGGGTATAAAAGTGGGCCTATGATTAAGAGCGCTGTATAGCTTGAAACGCGTGTGTATCATTGGTTCTCTCCCCCTGCTGTCACCTCCATGTTACGGTGACTTTCTACAATAAAAAGTCACTTTCAGTATCCTTGCTGTGGGTCTTTGTGATGTTTTTGGACCCTTTTTTGTCACCTGCAATGCTGTTGCCTGCCGTCATCCGATTGTTTCTTCATGAAGTTTTATGGCTAAGACACCAACGGCTTACAGCGCCAAGGCAGGGGTAGGCGCGCCTAGTTACATTGCCTAGCAGTGTGTCAAGTGGATATCAGCTGACACAGTAGGGATTAGTGTAATTTTTTTAAAAAACAAATTATTGATTTTTTTACAAAAATACATTTTAAAAAGATTTCATATTTTCAGTGTGCTTTTACAATGTTTTTAGCCTTTTTCAGAAGTAAATTTGGTTTGAGTTGTTATGCTACTGCAATACACTGGGCAATGCACCTCCATAAAAAGGAGGCAGAGATAGGGCATCCTTTGCGTGGAACATCCTGTGACATAAAACTGCCCATGTATTTTGGGACAACACACACAAACAACATTAGATCTCTTCTGATGTCCGTTTCCCAAGTATGTTTCAAGAGATAATTTGACCCTGTTCATCTAGAACACGTCAGGAGTTTTTGTAAATCATATGGTAATCCCTTGATCGGTATTGTGAGGTTAGCCTGCAAACGTTCTAAATTAAAAATATAAATGATTCATATTTTTTTTGTGAATCCTAATGAATTGGTTCATTTGAAAATTCTAAAAATAAATATTTTAAAAGTTATAGTAACTAATAAAGTTTTGCCCTAAATATAAATTACAATCAATTCATAACTTTCATGAATGTGTTAATGTAAAATATAGTTTTTGCAGAAAAAAATGATGTTCCCTGATTCTCTTAAATAAAGCTTCCACATTGATTTTCCATCTGTCAAACCATTAATTAAGGCATCAGTGGTGCATGGAATTAGCACTTCAAGTTTTCTTCTCAAGGTTGGACCAAATCCATCATTAATTTGGCAGATGGGATTGTTTTCTCATTTTTTTATGTACATAAATCAGACTACATACAATTTTTTTTACAATAATGCGCTATTCAGCATTCTTTGTCAAGGATGCATTTTAGAACAAAATGAACAAACAGTCAATACAAGCATGGCTTTGTTTATAGTGTTTCTGTTTTTTCCTCATTTTGTGTGCAGTTTGAACCATCTGCTGATATTTACCATTGCTTGATTAAAATAGTACATTTTTGCTTCTTTAACTCAATGAGTTAAAGGCAGTGAAATATGTTATACCATCCTGTGATTGTTGATAACTTTTACCTCTAAGGGGCCTGTAAAAAAAAAGTTAATTTGGTCTGGACACACTAAATCTAGCCCTGATAATCCCAGTAGACTACACTTTTATATATTCGCTTATATTTAGTGACACATGACATTTTGAAATTAAGAAAGACTAATTGACACAGTTATCATTTCATTATAAAGTATTAACCATCATTTCAAGCCCACATTGCCCATTGTAACTTGTTATGAACCTCTTTAAGAGACTCTGTAGTAGTTTAGGTTACCTTCTTGTTTAAGGCCCCATGAACCCCATGTAGTACAGGCCTAACATACAGCTCTTGTAAAAAAAAAGAAATACAACTGAGATGCATTGTAAGCACATTATAACTTTAGATCCAGAAACCTTGGTATACCGCTAAGTTAACGCAATATTGGCTAGCAGTTAGGGCATTTGGCGAGATATTGTGGTGAATGGATTTTCCTAATTAAATTAGGAGTATTACCAAGTATAGTTATTAAGACTGGGTGGTGAGTGCTGGCAACAAATTTCAACAAATTACCCGCAGACAGCAAAAACCCCCACAAGCCTTGTCATGATGGAAACAGTTATCCAGTTTGGCCACCTCAGAGCTTAGGAATGAGCTGTCATGTCCATTAGACATGTGCAAATGGGCCAAAAACAATTTAGACAAATTTCAGGTCTAATGCAACAGGACCATGATCCCAAGCACACCAGCAAATCTACAACAGAAGGGCTGAAAAAGAGAAAAATCAAGCTGTTGCCATGGCCCAAAGTCCAGAATAAAATGCTGTGACAGGACTTTAAGAGAGCACAAACATATGCCCGCAAACCTCAATGAGATGAAGCAAGATTTTAAAGAAAAGTGGGCCAAAATCCCTCCACAAAAATGCAAGAGAATGGAAAATTTATATAGAAAACTATTACTTCAAGTTACAGCTGCTAAATGTGGTTCTACAAGCTATTGAATCATAAGGTGTACTTGGCTTTTCACACCTGGCTTTATTTTTGTTGTATAAATCATGTGTAATATGTCATGTGTTGTTCATCTGAAGTTACATAAAAACCAAAAAATCATTTTTCTCAATCATAGTTTTTATTAAATATGAAAAAGTAGTTTACATGTGAATTAGAATTTACTAGTAAGACTTTTCTTATAGAGTAGTCTTATATTTAGGCTTTTTCTTTTTTCCCCTAAATGCATATTCAAATTTTGGGGTGTCATTCTATAAGCAGGGTCGTCAATTGATCAAAACCTGGGCCCTTCCCATAATTGCACATTTGCTTGAAGGGTTTAATCACAGGAAACATAAAAACCTAGAACTTTACCCTTGCAACCCTTTTCTCTAAAACTTAAGTGTCCTGTGCAATGGCAAGTATATGGATGCAATGGCAAGTCGGGTTGTGAATTTGGTGATATAATTCATACCATAATAACTAGGCACAGCTAAATTATGCTAATTATGTGGTTTGGGCAGGGTGAGTGGACCATTGGAGCAGAGCCATAGCTAGCTCCTTTTGTGCCCGAGGCAAGAATGGAAAATTGTGCCCCCCCCATCTATTGATGTATCTGTGGCTGTTAGGACGCCTGCCACACGTAGTCGTGGCAGTGCACCAGAGGCATGGGTAGCGCCTAATAGGTACAAGCCAGCTATCCCTCCTTTTTCTGGAATTCCTGGCATCAATATTGATGTTACAGGATTCACTCCACTGCAATTTGTGCAAGTTTTTTTGGGAGACGATGTCTTGGGAGACATTGTCACACAAACAAACATTTATGCCCAGCAGCACCGTGCTGCTAGCCCTAATTCTTTTTGGGCAAAACAGCCATGGACTACCATTGACGTGCCAGAATTTCTTAAATTCTGGGCACTCACAATGTTAATGGGCATTATAAAAAAGCCCTCCATCCGCTCCTACTGGAGCACCAGCCCCATCTTTAGTACCCCCATTTTTGCCCAAACTATAACCAGGCAAAGGTATGAAATGATTCTTCTTTTCATGCATTTTAGCGACAACAGCCTGTGCCCCCCTAAGGAGGACCCCCAGTTTGATAGGCTCTACAAAATCCGCCCCCTGATTACCCATCTCGCTGCCAGGTTTCCAGAGGTTTATACACCTGGAAAGAATATCTGCGTGGATGAATCCCTAATGAAATATAAAGGAAGGTTGGGATTCAAGCAGTATATTCCTTCCAAGCACTCCAGGTATGGAGTGAAGGTGTATAAGCTCTGCGAGAGCGAGACAGGATATACCCATGCCTTCCGGGTATACGAGGGTAAGGATAGCTACCTTGACCCTCCAGGTTGCCCAGACCATCTGGGCACCAGTGCCAAGATTGTTTGGGACCTAATATTCCCCCTTATGAACAAAGGCTAACACTTGTATGTAGATAACTTCTATACAAGCGTCCCTTTGTTCAAGCTGCTGTATTGTTTCGATACGGTAGCTTGCGGTACTATAAAAAAGAACCGCTTAGGTTTCCCACAACGCCTGGTACGAACCCGGCTAGGAAAGGGGGAGACCTCAGCTCTCCCCAAGAGGAGCTTTTGGCATTGAAGTTCAAGGACAGAAAAGAGGTGTGCATGCTGAGCACCATCCACGATGAAAGAACCGTGGAGGTTTCTGTCCGTGGCAGAGCTGGGGTCACTAGAAAGCCAGTGTGCATCAGGGCCTATAACAAGCACATGGGTGGAGTTGATCTGTCAGATCAACTTCTACAGCCCTACCTCATTATGAGGAAGACAAAGGCCTGGTACAAGAAGGTTGCAATTTATCTCATGCAAATTGCAACCTATAACGCTTTTTTGCTGCACAAAAAAGCAGACACTGGGCTGAAGCTGTCTTTTTTGCAGTTTCAGCTCGAAGTAATTTCAGGTATCTTGTACCGTGATGCACCTGGTCCCCAAGTAGTGATGGGAACCAACAGAATTGGGGCTACCCATTTTATTTTTAAAATCCCCCCTACAGCAAAGAAGCAGAATCCCCAAAAGAGATGCAGGGTATGCTACAGCAGGGGGCAAAGAAAGGACACCACATTTTACTGTCCAGATTGCCCTGGAAAACCTGCACTCTGTGTCGGTGACTACTTCAAGCTGTATCACACAGTTTCCCATTTTTTATTTTTATTTTTTGTTCCTGCTCCATTTTTGTATTTTTTTTTCTTCATTTTTTGTTACATTTACTGTTTTTTAGCTTTTATTTGCTCCACCATTTTTAAGCGTTTTTATTTGCACTGTCAAGTGACCCCTGTGTCCATTCCGTGGCATGAGGGACCACTTAAGGTGCTAGATCAAATCCCTTCTTGGAGATAGGCCAGGCTTTCTTGTAACCTGTCCCTACTGATAGTTGGGTACAAGCATTTTTCTTTACCCAGATGTAAAATTCCTACTGAATTTGAATTGCTCATGTTCCAAATGTGGCCCTTTTGCCCCCAAACAATCTGACAAACCCATGCATGCGGGGTATCAATGTACTCAGGAGATGTTGCTGGACACATATCGGGGTGTTGTGTGACAGCAACATATACCAGGAGCTGTAATTTCACACCTGAAGTACAAAGTATGTGAAAAAAACACCAAAAACAATTACTATCACAAACTTTGACAAGGGTTGGTGGTAGGATTAGTGCATGGAAAGGGTTAAACTATCAGCATCTAAAATACCCTGGGGTGTCTAGTTTTCAAAAATATATGGTTTGGTGGGGTAAATTTAATTTGCTGGCTTCAAAGATGCCCCAAATACCACATAGAGACAGAATTACCAGATTCAGAGAAAAATGGTTTTGAATTAGCAAAACGCTACTTGTACTTATTGCCCCATAACGTGTAGAAGAAAGCAAAAAAACATAAAAACATTGGGTATTTCTAAACTCGGGACAAATAGTAGAATCTATTTAGCAGGTTTTTTCAGTAGTTTTTTATGATGAATAAAAGATTTTTCAAATAAAAGTGAGAAAATGTGTTTTTTTTTCAATTTTTCGTCATATTTTAATATTTTTATTATAGGAAATTACATCATATGAAAAAAATTTTGGTGTCTGAAGAAAGCCCTTCTTGTCCTGAAAAAAACAATATATAACTTGTGTGGGTTTAGTAAATGGGTTAAGAGAAAATTACAGCTAAACACAAACACCGCAGAAACGATAAAACAGCCATTGTCACGAAGGGTACAAAAAGGAAAATCAGCCTTTGTCACGAAGGGGTTAATTACTGCTTTTGAATTTGAATTTTAGAATTGGTTTGAAATTATTATACATCATACCAACCTTCCTGTACTACAAAAATGAATTTCTACAGCTTTTCAAGCGACTCAGTTTTAAAGAGATTGACAAAGGAAATGTTCCTACAATCATGTCACAATAAGTTAATTTATCATATGTATTTGCTTATGTTATTTTTGTAATGAGTCATTACTTGTTTACCATAGGTGAAAGTTTACAGTAGTGCCACATCCTACAAATAAATACACTTAGGCTTCCTCTGAATAACACCTCAATAGTTGAATCATAAATTGATGCTGCCTATTTGCCCCTATAAATGATTCCAGGATTTTATTTCTAATATGTTCTCATTAACACAGTGCCAGAGCCCTTATAGCTATAATTTTTATAGCTATAATATAGCTATAATATCTTTCACATATTTTTAGTTTGATTGACTCTCAATATTAGATATTTTTAGTGATTGTAGCACTGCCGCCTCCCTGCAAGATGACAATGATTGTTCTGTGACCTTGCATCTTCACCATAGCAGTGGGAATCAGGGGTGATCCTATGGTTATTAGAGCCTGGGTGCAGGATTTTTTTATGCTTCCCTCCCCACAGGTGTCCCACACACACACTTAAACACAGACTAACACATGCTAACATGCAAACTCGCTCTATCACCCACACATTATCGACGTCAGCTCCCCCTCAGCCTCTATCAGATCCCCCCACCAGCATCTCCCAAGTTCCCACTGAGCCCCTGTATTGTCTCCATCAGCCCTTACATTGTCTACACCAGCTCCTTCCATGTCTCCCGTCAACTCCTACCATGTCCCTGCTATGTCCTCCATCAGCTCCTGCCATGTGTCCCCCTTCAGCCCCTGTTGTGTCACCATGTGCCCTTGCCATGCCCCTATCAGCCCTTTTCCACCATACCCCCCCTTACCTCCTGTCATATACCCCTCATACCCTGCCATGCTCCTCCACAGCCACTGCCTTGCTTCTCCTCAGCCCTTGTATTGTTCCCAAAGCCCCTGCCAGGTCACCCCACCAGCACCTGCCAAGCTCATCTCCAACCCCTCCCATGTCCGCCCTCAGCTCCTGCCATGTGTCCCCACCTGCCCCTGTTGTGTCCCCCTAGTCACCACAGCCCTTGCTATGCTCTCCAACCCTAGCCATGCTGCCCCCCAGTTTACTTCATCCTTGCCTACCTTTTTTGTGAGAGGTCATATCATGGTGGAATGGTGTTATAGAAGCCAAGGCAGGTTCCGCGTGGCTGTGTCAGAAGTGCAGAATATGTTGTCACATCCGGCTTTTCTCATACACCCTGGTGGGACTTTCGGAAGCCTTGCAGAACGACGCTTTCATTGCGCATTAAAGTGGGCCAGTGAAGGAAGATCTGGTGGCCTTATAAAAGGTCATAACTAAAGCTGAAAGCTGAATAGACCGTTATGTGGGAGTTATATATATATAAGTCTTTGGTACCTGGTGACCTGATCATAGGGCCAAAATGTATAGCATAAGAAATGGCTTTACACAGGAGTCAGATTATATGAAAAGAATTTGCTGAGAAAAGAGTTGTACATTTAGGGTTCCTACATAAAAAAAGGGTAGAAATAAAAACAGTTGACCCTTGTGCACTTATCACATATTAAATACATGTAAATATTAGAAAAATAGACACATGTTCACAAATGATCTGAGAAGAAGGTACTGTTATCTAGTTTTTTAAGGAAATAAGAAAGAAAAATATATGTACTGTCTTATATTGAGATGCTTTTTTTGTATGAATAAATAAGGAACTTTTCATAATTTCCAAAAATATCTCTAGCAACTTGCCATATATTTAGTATGTGATGCCCGTCACAAGATCACTAAATCAATACCAAAGCTCTGACCTGTTCTCGGTGCCAATTGTTAATCTGAACAAACTTTACTCGACACAAAACTTGAGTTCTATTTGTAGAATCTTTATTAGCACTTGAGCCTCATCTAATTTGTTCCAATTTCCCCTTCAAGAACAGGGAGTAACTTAGTGTTCCCGTTCATGGCTAGAAATGTTTAATTTGCTGCACTCGTCTTTTCAAATTGCTCTCCCATTATGATTCCATTAATCACATTTCCTATTGAATTCTTCCAAATTCTATTAATGTCAGTTAAATTGATTTCTATAAAAAACCTAAATTTTTGCTAACGACTTTTATTTAGGACTGGAATTTTACAGAATAATTTCCTTTAATATCATTATCTAAACAGAACTGGAATTAATATTCATTAATAAGCTTAAAGATCACCACATTTTGAAAATCATTTTTTTGTTGTGTGATATGAAATTATGTAGAAATTATGTAGAAAGAATACTTTATTATCTTTTCTTCTGTTAGTATCTAGTAGTATCTCAATTCGGTAAAACCAAGATGCTGGGAACTCTCTTGTCTTGAATACACATCATTTACGTAAGGCATGATTGACTTCTTTATATGGTTTATGATTTTCCTAGCAATATTCGTTTAACACCAAACGCTAGGATATACACATATACAATGTGGATAGCTAATGCAGGTATCATGTAGTACAAGAAGACATATTAAAAAACATAATTATTATTTTCCAATTAAATTACTTTTAAAGCACTGTATAAATCGTGATTAATTACATTAGATATACATATCTCTGCATAAGCTTTAATGTCATAGGAGCTATAAATATATTCGTATATCATTCAGCCACAAAATGTTATTTTTTTCCATAATTCTACTTGTTGGTATATGCAAGATCCCATTGTGACACATAAAGGAATAATTCAAAAGTTGTTTTTATATTTCTGTATTTTATATATTACTTGTAGTTTTTTTACAGTGTGTTTTAGTGTTAAATATAGTTAAATTGTAGTGTCTTTGTTTAATTTGTCTAATAATAGAATAGTCATGTGGGACATTTATAGAGGGCTTACTGGTATAAATATTGATGTTAAGATCTGCTTCCACTTAAACTATGACTCATGTAGGGCCAAAACACATTAGGTGTTAGAGAGTCCTGGCTTGAGTCATTGTTGAAGGGGGTAGAGATCACTGCTGTATATGCATCTATAAAAAAATGTTGACGCAGGAAGCCTGTTAAACTGTTGTAAATATTATAAAGACGGCCAGTTCTGCTGCTGAGATGTCATGTTACCCCATTCAGCACCTGTAAGGATCCTGTTCCAGACTATGCTTTTGCCCTATTGTCAACTTAAATACATGTAGACAACTGGATGCGACTGGATGTGACACCCTTGGAGGGGAGTTGCCTGGGTTCAAATAAAGAACATCTTAGACCATGCACCTTGCAAACTCACTCCACGAGGATTTCTATTAACCAGTATTCCTGTAGTACTGCATTCTACTGGACTATAGCCATAGGTGCTCTCTGCCATGATCACAGCTAACTTTTATTCCAAGGCCTACATGGAGTTTTTACCCTTTATCCCCATTGCCATTATGTGGTCCAGCTGCTGGTAGAAATCTCTCATTCTTTATAGCCTGTTGTGACCCATGTTGCTATATTTACATACCTCTCCAGTTTCTGGCTGATTCTTGCCTGAACATACTTTTAGCCTGATTCTTGACAATCCTTATCTCTCCATTTCTGAAGCTGGCTTGTCCAGGTGTGGGTTGGCCCAGCTAGTCCAAAATTCTTCAAAAAGGGCTTGGAACTGCCCGCTCATAAAGGCAGGAATGTTATGTGACCCAGTGGTAATAGAGGGACTGTAAGCAGCAACAAGTATGCGGAAGCAGACAGAAAAGGGCTCCAGGCAAGGTAAGGGTGTGATGATAGAACGGATGTGTGTTAGAATCCATGCGTGTATGTTAGTGGGAGAGTGAACATGTATGATACACAACGAGTGTGTGTTACTTTAAAAAAAGATTATATATCTACACTTTTCTAAACTGTTTGTTTTACCTTGAGGGATGCTATTGACATTCAGCAATAATTGCAGTGATTTCATTTGATAACTATAAACGATTTGGTTTAATTTGGTGTAATTGGAGTTTGGACACATTGGACAAAATAGTTAGATTGCCGCAGCACTCAGTGATGACTTTTTCATTCACTGCTTTCTTAACAGAAGGCTATAATCTTCAAATTTATCTAAGAAACAGAAACAGATGCTGCTGTGTGGTTGTACATTAACAATGAATCCAGTTAATTGCTCAGTTTTGAGAAGTGAAATATAGTGGCTATGAACTTAAAAGTATGTTTATCATTTCCTCTTTTTTCAATGTCACTTTGGTTAGAAAGTTGGCAAACAGCAGGGAAAAGGGCAAATGTCATTATTAGCTGTCTTTGTAATGTCTCAAACTTGATAAAATAATTGTAGCTATAAAAATGTTAAATATTATGTGACTACAGGTATTATGACAACTATCAAAGGGATCTGTCTAATCAACATGACAAACTGAGTCCTATTGAAACAATTAAGGGCTGAGAAAACCCCAGGCAACAATGCCACCGTGTAGATACCTACAAATACTATGTATTGTGGGAAAGTTTTGTGGAAGTTCCTTTTGTATTCCGCCTTGCCTGTTTCCCAGTGCACTAAGCAAGGTCCAAAGACATGGTTGGATGAGTTTGGTGTGGAAGAGCTTGACTGGCTGAAGTTCTCCTATCCTCATGTGAACTTCCAGTGGGCATCATCAGTGACATCTATCCAACGCGAATGCCCAATTGAATAAGCAATTAGAAGTTTGCAATTTTAATTAAAGATATCAAAAGTCCTTGAATATTGTTACTAAAGCAATGTACTAAGTCAGAATAATTTAGCATATGTTTTAGTTAGGGTTCCTGAAGTGCTATCTATATGGTATTGACATAACTAGAGATAGCATTCCAATTGTATCCCACTTTGGAGTGCTGTACTAAGACACTAGTTATGAATATTCATTTTTTATTGCTTATACCTATTTTTTCCTGTCCTGAATACTAAGAACTTGACTTATTTTAATTTCCCCTAGGTGTATGTTACTGGGAGTAATGGCAAAACTGTATTTTATTACCTTTAGGAATTGGGAAGTAGGACTGTGAATCCAATTTTCAGTACTATTATATTGGAAGCATACACATAAAACAAATTGCCTTCTATAAACATTATTGTCAGAGCACTTTTTTTGTAGTGAATCAAAGTTACTGAGGGATTTTATCTATTTCATCAAGAAAATACTGTTAGCAAAGCAATACTATGCTTCTGCCCAACTTTGTGTTTTTTTTAACTTAACATAAAAGAATTTTTATGACCTACTGTGAACTTTACCTTTCCTGGTGTTTAATGTAAATCTATTTAATATCCCATCAGAGACCAGGATGTATACATACTGTAGGAGGGAAAGAGAAAAAACAGCAGAGCACTGTATAGTACAAAAGTAGCAATATTCCAAATACACTCACAAATAAAATTGCACCGGGATCCAGCTCAAGTGCAAATACAGCATAAGAACATGCAGGTTAACGGTACACTGCGTTGGCAAAGAATATCAATCATTCTACCACCTCTCAGCTGGAAAAGTGGGTTTTAGAGACCACACATGAATCATCAGAGGGAGTATATAATAGTCATAACCAGAACTGCACGTAAAATCAATCAAATAATAATAAAATCAAGACGTATAGTCAACACCAACGTCTCCTAAATGTAAATGCTATAAGGTACATCTGT
Source organism: Spea multiplicata (assembly GCA_009364415.1). Taxonomy (NCBI): domain Eukaryota; kingdom Metazoa; phylum Chordata; class Amphibia; order Anura; family Pelobatidae; genus Spea; species Spea multiplicata. The sequence goes on along the minus strand of VKOC01019012.1, from coordinate 23,605 downwards.
GCCATATCCCCCTCTCCTCTCATTTATCCAGTGCCTGATTAGAACATGATGTGATCCATAATCCAATCTGATCCATCTCCATGGTATCGCTGTAAACCTTCCTTCAAGTTCTCATTTTGCGAAATTTTAGTTACTCATGTTTTTATTTTCTTAAACCTTACCTCTAAATGAACCCTGGAGGAGCTCTAGTTAGTTCAAATTTAGAACCTCCACATGTCCACAAACAAGTGGAAATCCTAGACTATATTTAAAAGCAGATCTTTTTAATGCTGCTGGAGCAACAGCCAACCATACACCAAGGTCCCTTAACAATATACAAACCTGGATGCACATATTTCAGCAAGGTAGGTTAAAGTGGGGCAGCTACTCGGGACAGCAGGACAGTGGATAAAAAGTATGACTTTGCCGTGAAAATTGGTTGAAAACTAATTGGGAGGTTGGTTATGTCTTACCACTTATTCTTACTATTTAAAACTTTTAATGTTGTCAAAAGGCCTCAGCTGACATACAAAGAAAGATGATAAAACAAATTTGCTTCGAAATATAAATGACATAAAGTCACCAATTCCTTTTCCTATAGAAAACTTAAATAAGGATTCTTTGTACTAATAAATAAAGCACGGAGACAGCTGTCATTAAAGTTCACTCCCGCAGCCAGAATTCATGTAGGACCTGAAGTAAAAATGTCTTTAAAATAGTAAAATTTAAAGAATTTAATATGAGAAGATTGCAAAATAAAGTTAACCGACTGTGGTCTCTAGTCTACTGTGGTGTCTGGCGGAAGCTGATCAGTATGAATATTTGTCGTTGTGAAATGATGTTGCCGGCATTGGGTCAAAGATGTGTTTATTATAAGTTTAGACTGATTCCGACAATGAAGATTAGATATAAGCGGGGCTATACACACTGAAAAGGAGTGACTCAAAGCTACTCCTACAACCCAGAGATTCTCCATGGTGACCTGAATTAAAGGTGTCCTTAATAATATATAAACATAAACAAAATAAAGAAATCTGTATGTAATATGATAATGTTTTATCTAAAAATTAGGTTTGTATTTGGGTCTTGGAAGTAGCACTGCCTTAAATAATGTCTCAAATGTAAAGATTCCTTTAATTTTACATAGAAGTTAAATATTACCTGATTAAATATCCATTATCCATTGTTTTTTCTTAACTGAGAAGTATAGTAAGTCTATATAGTACTTCTTTTCGGCACAGCGCATTCTGTCGTGTGAAGTCCCAGCACAGCTGGAAGCCAGGTTATGGATAGCCTAGGGTAATTGTACCTTCTCTGGCCCATTTCTACCACTCCTGCAGACCATTTTATAGATAATGTAAAATTCAGCACTATATTCATCGGATTCTTGTAAACCATTACTTCATTTTATAGTGATTTTCTACATCTTATACAAGCAACAGAATATGGAGCGAAGATACACAAATCTTATCCACAAGGTTACCTTATGGTCACACTTCAATATTCATCTATTAAAAACTGATATTATTATATGAAGTTAGTTCACACAAGGGTATTCTTTGGAGTATATATTCCAAGATTTTTCGGTTAATTAAATATATTTCTGCATGATTTTTCCCATTAAGGAAGGAAGAGATCCTGGAAGGTGATATAGAATGACATTTATAGGTCAGAATAATGCATTTGTTCATTCTTTAGCCTCTGGCCTATTTCTCCTAAATCATATATCACCGGACGAGTGTTTCGTGGGTATGATTGATTACACAAATGTCTCAAAACCACAAGCTCAGCACATAGACTTAAACATGCAGAGCCGTATTAGTCTGCAAGAATTACCTGCTTGATCCCAGTAGACAATTGTGCTTAGTTGAAACCTTATCTTACAATTATAATTGGCTATCCTTTACTTTGTGGCTTAAAATATGCAAACGAAAGCATTCAATATTAACATTCTAAATTCATCCCAAAGTAGCCAATTTTAGCAGTGAGTTTAACCCTTTGAGTGCCAGGAGTCAGGGCACATTATTCTCTTGGGAGATCAGGCCAATAGTTTTTTTCCGGTTATATATATATTATATTATATATATATATATATAGTGGCTTAAACCTCAAACCATAATATGTGACCTCTATTATTCCCTCAGAAATTCCAAACCAAATAGAAAATGCATTTTTTTATATAATTTATTTGTTTTTTAACTATTGTTATTGGAAGAAGAGGTGTATTGTAGCTGAGATCAGGTTTTTAGTTCCCAGCTAGCTGATTTCACAATAGATCAGATGGCAGCATGCTAACACTTTAATAACCCCACATATGGATCGACCATTCATTTTACTTTTTTTGAAGAAGCTGTTGATTGATCTGTGACCGATCTTCAGCATTCTCTTCAGTGTAAGTGGAAAGGCAGCATGTTTACTATTCAACACCGTTGAAGGTAAGATTGCTGCCAATTGGCTTGCTACCTCTGTACTTCAGAAATGGTTTCTCCTCTTGGTTTCTCACTTGTAGCGTTGGCAAGAGAGTATTCTATAGTGTATTTTCACATATTCTTACCTTAAGTAGATTCATCAAAACTGCTTATAACTTGAAATGGGTAGCAAGTGACCTGATCTTACCAAAAAGTAGCTCAGCATATCTAATCAATATCATGTCCCATCTTGCACAGAATCTGAAGTATTCTTTTAGTTTAGTCTACAATTAGATTATTATATACAGTCAGCTCAAACCATTTTGCATGCGAAATACACAGGATTCACTATTTGAAACTCATGACGGAGCGGCTTTCACCAGGATCAAGGATATCCTTCTGAGTGTTTCTTTGAAACCATTAAAAAAAGAACTGATATAATATGTTTATACATGCATTATGTTGCACAGGCTTTAATTGATCATCTGGCGCATCAGACAAATGCCCCGCAGGCCGGCGGCCATTAGGCAAATGCATAACTAGAAACCACAGGGCCCTGGTGTGAAAAATGCCCCAGAGCCCCCCAACTTCAACAGGTGGTCTGTGCCATCATTGCCCCCAAACAACTTCTCTGTGCCTTGCCCTCTTCCAACATACACTTTGGCACATATGTAAACTCACACAAATTACACACATACTCATGCTTACTAACACACACTCTATCTCATGCCACTTACACATCTATGCTCACACACACAATAAGACGTCCATACTCACACACGCAATTACACACCCATGCTCACACACACAATTCCATATCCATGTTCACATATATACAAACATTTATACATATATCCCACCTCCCATCCGCCCCTGCTTACCTGTCACCACAACTGCACTCTCTCTGGCCTCGTTTTCACCGCTGGGTGACGTGGCGTAATGTGACCGCACCAGTCCAGGTCAGAAGGGCCTGTCAATTTTGAACTGGTACGAGGAGACAGGAACAAGGGGTCGCACCAGGCCCACTATAGTTATATATATATCTATATATATATATATATAATGCTGTTAGGGCCACATACTTGCCTATAGTACCACTCTACCCCCACATCAGGTTCTGCAGTGTTTTCAATGTGAGTACAACCAGTAATTAAACAACTAAACTAATAAAATTTAAAAAAAACAGCCCCAGGTGGTCAGTCATTAAAACAAAAAAATATATTATTACAACTATTATGCTGTAAGTTTCATTATGAATTATGGAATTATTTAAAATGACTTAACATGTCCCTAGGACTTTATTTACTCTTGCCTGGTCTGTCCATAAATTGTTTGCTGGGTATTAAAGATGATTTCAAAGCACTGTGTTAATTAGTCTTTTTGTGCTGTACGATATTATGTCTGTACGGGTTCTAATTAAACTTTTTATTAATGGGCTATGTCTAGTCTAGCCTCATATCCACTCTATCAATTACGCAGCACACCCTTACATTAAGTTAGGTTTAACCCTGTCAATTTCAGTATCGTTTTGATTATGGTATTGCCACCATTAGCAAGTAATAATGTGAACTAACAATACCACTCCTACATAGATATATTTATTACAACACTGCATTGGATTTGTGCACTAGCAGTTGGTGACCACATGTTAAGCATGTGGCCAGTTTTTATAGTGGGCTGCACATTGAAGTGACCCATACGTTTCTTACTAGTTATATCCTAACAATGAGATGCAATACATACCACTTAAGCATCCTTATTTAAGTAGGTCAGACTCACCTTGGCACCACAATTCCCTGTCCCCTCAGACTCAGTTCAATGATCCATCAATAATACAAACAAAAAATGCAAACAAAAACCATATTCAACTTTTCCCAGTAATATTGTCACCTTATCAGGGAGTGGTCCCATGGCCCATGCTTTTGGTCTGGAGATAACAACTGTAGGACTGCAGAAGTTGACATTCTTATCCAGGGGAGCAATTTCATGATTGATTTTTTACCGGAGCTAGTCAGTGGTCGACTTCAGATCAAAGATGGTTTCTTGCTTATCCCTGTGTATGCCTCTCTGTATTAGAAGCAACATCTGCAACTCTTCCAGACTCTGAGGACCCAGTTGATAACCAACAGATCACTAGTGACTGTAGCTTTTGCATTAGTATAGATACGCTGGACAAGACCCCCAAGCTTCTAAGGGAGATGATCTAAGATGCGACCCTGAGGGACACTATGGCCTCGATCAGATAGGGCTCTATCAACTGGCCATGTAGCTGCATCGATGGCTCAACATGCTCCAGGAAAGGTTTTGTGTTCACTTCCTGTCGGGGTCTGATGCGTGGACCCTGACAAAAGTCAATCACCTGAGTACCCGCTATGCACGGGTACCGGATCCAGCTCTGCGCCTTCAGCTTCCTCCTCTGCATCCAGAGTGACTGCTTCTAGGTGCGCACGCACGCCCTCAACAAACGTTATGCGTCCCCGAATGGAGACGGTGGGGAACGTGCTCGGAGACATCACGCACGGTTTAAAACCCGTTGACAGAATGACCTGCCATACAAGGCTCCAAGGTACTCAGAGATGGCACAGGAAGGAACTCCATTGTTTAATTAATCCCATCAATAGGATTGCTGCCAGGGGATTAAAGGTTGGGTTGTCTACACGTTCCTGTTTATCAATGTTGATTTATGTTAATGAAGTTCTGTGGATATACGAGTCTATGTTTTACATCAATAAACTGTTCATTCCTGCTGTACTCAATTCAAGGTAGTTGTGTCTACTTATTGGGTACACATAGCAGGGCTCCAAGGTGCGCATGCTGACTGGTGCTGGAAGTGATTCTGGGGACAACAGGAGGATACATCTGGGTGATCTCTGGGAGTTACTACAGCTCTCTTGGTGAAGCCGTTACACCCGTCACTGAGGATACTCTTTTTTTCCTCACCCCAGAGGCATGGTTATTATCATTGCTCTGTACTGGTGCTGATTCCTGCTGTATTAAGCTAATATCTTTGACGGTTATTGCCGTATTCGGCTATTATCTCTGCCAGGCCAGCTTTTATTTTCATCTGGGGATAACAATGTTCTGATTGTTTTTATGTTATTTTATGCTTATGGGCTTATCACCTTCCTCTGTATTGTTTGCCCATTTCCCCCTCCTTGCCCCTTTTTTTTCCTTCTGTACCCTGTTTATATTATACAAAATTCAATAAATATTGATTTACAAAAAAAATAAATAAAACCTGTCACTGCGCAGTGCTCGGTTATTGTGCCAAGTACTGCTGTTTCATTGTGAATTCTATCTTCCTGTATTCCAGTGTACCGAACCTGGCTATTCCCTTGGACCCAGCTGACCTCCTGAAACCTGACCTTGGAAACTAACCGGCTCTCTCTGATCTTAGTTTACCAACATTGGCTATTGATTCTAGAATCCGCTAACCTCCTTGCTCCTGACCCTGGCTACTAAATAGCTCTTTCTGATTCCTGTGCTCTCACTCCGGCTATTTCGTGTCCTTTATTTTGGACTCCACGAAACGACGGCTGCTTTCAATCCCGCTCGCAGCCGCTCAGCGGCTGTTTTAAATGTTGGTCGGCCGGCCCTGCATGGATGACCACTAAGGGACATTCATGCATGATAGGGGGCTGTGTAGATTCAGAGCAGAGCATCAAAGCAGAGGAGACCTCACTATATTTGTTTTGGTAGTGTCCTTTTGCACAACTTTGTTGAGAACCTTGAAAAAAAAAAAAAGATTCAGTGAAGAGGAAGTCCGTCTCCTACCATTAATTTTCGTATGGACACTTTCCAGGAACTCACACACATAGCGCAACTGAAGAATCGTGGAGCCTAATGTATCGTGCTAAGGATGCTTTATGTTTCACAGGAACCACCTGATCATGACAAAAAAAAAGGCAAAATGGAGAAGCCATGTGTGAAAAACTAAGTACACCTAAATGATTCAATACCTTGTACAACCACACTTAGCAGAAGTAACTTGAAGTAAAAATGTTTTGTATGACTTTATCAGTCTCTGACATCGCTATGGAGCCAAGCATTGATGGTAGTGCAGTTTAACTCCCACCACTACACACTAAACCAGACATTGACAGTGGTACAGTGTAAATCCATCACACACTTACTAATGCTTTCTCACACTCTCTCTCAATGTCTCCCTACCTTTCCTCTATCGCCATCTCTTTTCATGCTGCAGCTTTTTTTCATCCCTGTCCATCTTGTCCTCTTTCTTCTTCCTCAATGCTGGCGCAGAATCACACAGGCGGTGAGGCATGAATAGCTGAGCAACCACTGAGAGGGACAATGCACCTTGATACTAATATAGTAGCAATGGCAGAATTATAGTTGCTGAGCATGCAGCAACTAGATAACAAACAGCTGCTGTGATACGTTACATAGGGGAAACACTGTCAAAAAAGCATGCACAGGTGCAGTAACAAGCTGTGTGGAAAATTTGTTCTTAATTTTTAGAGATGTAGAGCTTTAGATCTTGTGGTTACTCATTCTGTCTTGACAAAATATTTGGAGATATGAGTTCATGCAGTATATATATCATTGTTTTAATTGGCAGTTCTTCTATAAAGAACATTAAATCCTTTGGGTGAATCCTAAGGTAATAACCTCGGAAAAGGTTTACAGCATTATTTTTCACTTGCACCATTTCAAAACAGTGGGAGGATTAGACATAAATACTACTTGATTAAGAGTATGTGAACACGTGCTTGTTGAACATCTCATTATGAAATCATGGGCATTAACATTGAGTTGAACTCTCTTTGCAATGACAGATTTCATTTTTCTGGGAGGGCTTTCAACTAGCTTTTGCAGCACTGTTACAAGGATTTGCTTCCATTTAGTTACAAGAGCAACGGTGAGATTCAGAAATGTCAAGCTCTCCTTTGTGATCGCTGGATTGGTAAGGAAACACACTGAGATATTACATCATATCTTATAGATACAGAGACAACAAATGTGAGGGCCAGTTGTGATAGACAAAAGGACAACAGGGCCACCCTAAGTGTGGGCCCCAATGCATTAAACCCACTTGTCCTGGGCTAAGGAAATCCATGCCAGCACCCGGTAGGAGCGCACCACAAGCCCTACAGCTGGCCCTAGCTTTAGTGTTATGTTAGTCTGAAATATCCTACACCAGGATTTGTATCACTTTGTCCTACTCAAAAAGCACTAAAATGAATACCTGCCTCCCCAACCCAGTAAACGGATGTGCATTTTGCAAATTATTTGTCTGCCTATTCTGTTAGCGTTTAGCCTATTATTGTAGGTAAATATCCTCAATGTGTTCCCATTATTTGTATTCCCAAGTATTTATTTGCTCCTTCATATAATGCTTTACCAGCCGCTCTGGGATCTATTTGGGGATGCTTACATGAAATATTTCTCTCTGGAAAGTCAGTTTTATAAAGGCGTTTATACTAAAGGTTTTTCAAAACAATTCCTAAGAACACTTTGAACCTTTTGAGCATTACGACAACTCAGGCCTATTTTGTCCTATATTTATCTGGATGATTTATTATAGCAATTATAAATTTGCAAAGTTCTGCTTGGCCCAGACTGCTTCCACAAAACCTTACAAGGGAAAATGGTCATCCACTTCTAACCATTGTTCCGTCTAACAATGGTAAGCACTGTGTCAGGTAGTTGGAAATAAGTAGACAGACAAGATTTTAAGTTGTTTTTTTTCTACAGAGTTTTTAATGTTAGCACGGCTCCTTGATCTGCTATTAGCTTGTTGGGGAGATAAAAGCTATTTTTATCTTAGTGCCAAATGATTGAGTAACTTCTTTTCTTGCCATTCATTTCATTTTGACTCTCAGAGAAGCTACACACATAGTTATATGTTGCCATTTCTTATTCGTGTACAGATAACACATATGAATGTATTACAGGTAAATAACTGAAAATTAAAGGTACAAATCAAGATTGGTGATGTCTGTATGGTGTAAGGCATGTGTGAATGTATGGAAAGTGTAAGAAGTGGGGGAAGGTTGGTAGTTATGTGATAGTGACGAGGGGAGAAGTCCCGTCCAGCAGGTCATATAAGGGGTGCTACCTACCTCCTTCCCTCAGCCACTTTGAAATCAACAGTTTGCTAATAGCTTAGTTGTCAGTGCATTGGGAGACGGCTAACGGGATGGACATTGAGGCAGTTCTGTCTGCCTTTAGGTGTGAGGCATTGCAAGAGGCCATCATCAGAGGGTTGTTTCTGATACAGAAGCTGGAGCTCTGATGCTAATTCGAGAGCAAGGCGGTCTGCAGCCGTGATCAGTTCAGTAGTGTCTACCTCTGAATCTCACTTCTGCTTGCCTCCTCTTTGAGGTAGGGCTCACAGCCTGCAGCAGGGGACATGTGACCCTAACGTGATTGCAGCTCAAACAGCCTCCCTCCCCTTATGTATCTCCTAGGCATGCAATGGGAGGGATAGGGAGATGAGCTTGGCAGTAGTGCTCAAGCCACTGGGGAACATTGCCCCAGCTGCTCACGGGGAGGCTTACATGTGTCTGGGCCTCTGGGCCTGCATTTAAAACAGAAAGTTAAGGAAAAGATCTGGACGGAGGAATTCTTGGAATGCCTATAGGATATACGGGGCCTGGGCTGGTGGCGGTATGATGAACAATTCTTCCAGAGGTTAGCAGTCAGGCCAGCTCTGGGCTGGGATTAAATTGCCTTATGGCTGGCGATCATGACACGCCTGGCCACACAGCAAGGGGGGTAGGAGGAGTTCACTGGATATGGGGTCCCAGTCTCACCTCTCGATGCTTTAAACATGGTAAGACAGGGGATAAACGGGACATTCCACTGGCATGAAGATGCCAGTGGAAGTCAATGCAATGCACCCCTGGCTAAGCGGCAGAAATTTTGCTTGCCCGGTTTGGGGAGTGGCTTGGGATCCCTTTCTGGGATAGAAAGCTATCTTTGGCATTGCGGAATCTCCGTTCTGTGCAGGGCCACCATGCTGTGGTGCAGATAGCGATGGGGAGGATGGCTGGGGCTTTTAAATTTTCCGCAAATTTCCCAACTTGTAGGTATCCCCAGGAGTTTTGACCCTTCTCTCTCATACATGATTTTTCCTACCTGGTTTGGTCAATTATGTCATTGTGGAGGGTCTCGATAAATTCAGCGGTCCAGGCGGTTCGCTGTGCAGGACGAAGTCACTAATGGCATAAACCAAGTTGGTGTTTAGATTGCTACCGGTGTACCCTGATTGTCATCATCTTTTAGGGTGTTTCTTTGAAGGTTAATTCTACGTGGATTTGAGGCTCCTGATGGGTTGCTCAATCACATGTTTTTACCTCAAATATTTTAGCAGCTTTTTAGTATGGTATCTGGTGCAGAGCAAGTGATGGCATGGATTTGCTCTTCTGTGTCTGGGATCGGTATGGTAAGGCATGGGGGGAATGGCTTGCGTTCAAGCAGGCTTGCGTGGGGGGGTTTGGTCGGTAGGGGAACGGCTTCAGGGTTTACTTGGGCTATATTGAAGGGGACATACCAAGACATTTTAAACAATGCTATGCTTCAACTTTGTGGGAACAGTTTTTGAAAGGCTCTTTTCTATTCCAGCCGCAGTGCATAATGCATGGTCCATAGACACATGGTTGGAAGAGTTTAGCATAGAAAGACTTGGCTGGCCCGCACAGCCATACAACATACAACAGAAGGGCCCAACTGATCACAAATAATGGACAGATTCAAAGAGCAGGACTAAAATGTATACATTTTTAACAGTGAGCTCAATGCAAAATGCATGTTAGCAGGCATATTTAAAACTAAGATAGGAAATTCAACTAGATGTATCTCACCTGCATTCTACTGTGATGCAACTTAATATCCATTATCATTAGGACTGCAACAACGAATCGATAATAATCGATTATGAAAATCGTTGTCAACGATTTTCATAATCGATTAGTTGAATTGATTTTTAGCGATTTATAAAATTAGCTTTTTCAGAGCAAATGCTCTGGGATGATAAAGAGAATAAAGAGTGCTGAAAAAGGAAGAGATAAGCAGAAAGGAAAGTTATAGAAACGAGAGATAAAGATGAGAACACATAGGGCGGAAATTGAAAGATAAGGGAAAGAAGAGGAGAGCTAAACAACAAAGGAAGAGCTGAGATAAAGAGAAATTGAAGAGATCATGAGAAAAGAGAAGATCAAGAGTTGACCCGAGACTGAGTGAAAACCACTGTGGGTGCAATCTGGGTGCGGGGTAAATCTTTTTGATGCAGTCTGGGCAAATCCCGTGAGTGCAATCCGGATGTTGGGGCAAATCCCGTGAGTGAAATCGGAGTGTTGGGGCAAACCTTGTGGATATAATCAGGGTCTGGGGCAAGTTAAAATGGATTTCTAAAGCAGATAGACTTGGATGCATATTTCACAGAGGTTGCTGGAAAACCATAATACATATGATATATAATATTTCAACAGTATACCATAATTGCAAATATATGTGTATGTGCAGTGTGTGCAGCGACCATTTCCAAAGCGGACTCCACTTTTATCAAATCTGCTGTGGGCTCTCTCTTTTGGAGACCTAGCAATGCCCCTGGTGTAAACACTGGTTAAACAATTATTACTGGACACCAGTTCAGACTGAAAGCAGGAGTGAGCCTAGAAGCAACTTTAAATGCATCTTTCGGAAAAGCTTAAATGTTCCAATAATATGTGGTTTTTGGAGCCTGGGCTAGTTGTGTTGTGCAAAGACTGTAGAAGTTGATTCCAAACATAATTCAGGTTATTTAAGATATATATACAGTATTTATTTTTTCTGATGTGTATTTTCTGAACTGAAATAGACCATTTATTTTTAGCCAGCTCCAGGACATTTGGCACCTTTTCCTAGATGCTTGTGGGATAGAAACACAAAAATGCTTTTACAAGCAAAATATTTGCAAGACATGTTCCTTTGTTTTACTAAATTCAGACAGTAATGAAAAAAAGCCTGTGCAATTTAAAAATTACCAAGTTCATGCACTGCAGGTGTTCCCTGTAGGCACTTCTGAAGCAACTCCATATATTAAATAGTAAAACTTCCCCCCATTAATCAGAGTTGTGCACTATATATATAATCAACATCAATATATTCAATATGAGTCAGACATTAACTGTGGTTCAGCCTAAGTGCCATCACTATATACTAAGACAGACATTGATCATGGTACACCATAATTGCCATCAATATATACTGAGCAAGATATTAACGGTGGGACAGCATAACTATATATATATCGTACCAGACATTGACAGTGGTATAGCATAACAGTCCTCACTATATACTGTGCCAGACATTGACGGTGGTACACCATAACTGCAATCACTATATACTGTGCCTGACATTGACAGTGGTACAGCCTAACTGCCATTGATATATACTGAGCCAGACATTGACTGTGGTACAGCATAATTGACATCACTATATATATATATCTGAGCCAGACATTGATGGTGGTTCTACTGCAATTATTCTCTCATCGCTATATACTGAGCCAGACATTGTCTGGTGGTAGAGCTTCATAACTGCCATCACTATGTACTGAGCCAGACATTGACAGTGGTACAGCATAACTATCATCACTATACACTGAGCCAGACATTGACTGTGGTACAGCATAACTACCATCACTTTACACTGAGCGGGACATTGCTGGCGGTACAGCCTAACTGCCATCACTATATACTGAGCCAGACATCGACAGTGGTACAGCATAACTACCATCACTTTATACTGAGCGGGAAATTGACGTTGGTACAGCCTAACTGCCATCACTATATACTGAGCTAGACATCGACAGTGGCACAGCATAACTCCAATCACTTTATGCTGAGCTGGTGGTACACAATAACTCCCATCACTCCATCAGAAGGCCATCATACACATGCTTTGTGCTTTGTGTGCATCAAATCCCAGTGCACACACACTTATACATAGACATTCATGGTCACATGCACTTATACATAAACATTCATGCTCACACTCACTAATATCTTCATACACATACCTTATCTTAGTTATCTCTCTTATGTTGTAAAACATTTCTAACATATTTATTTAGATGAAAGAATTACTGGGGTTATGTATAATTTTTTGACCGACTTCCAGAATATGCATCAAGAAGCAGTCAGACAATAGAATTGGGAATGTCAGGCATCACCTAGAGTCCCACAGACCGCAAGGCGTGGCCGCCCCTTTAAGAGGCCCAGCTGGACTTAAAATCACTATCATCACCTAGTTCTGTTCTGAACCCCTCCTCTCTCACCTGGCCTCATCATCAGGCTTTAAAAGATCAACCTCACCTCCAGCCCAGGATCTGGTTGTTGTTTTTGCTTCTGGATGCGCTGTGAGTATTTGCCTGATTTCCTGGACTTTGACCTCTGCTCTGATACCTCGTTTCTGAACCTACACCGCCTGCCTGTGACCTTGGAACTGCTTTTGACTATGCTATTTGCCTTTGCCCTTTATACTGGAACTGTGACCTCGTTTATGAACCTATGCTGCCAGCCTTTGACCTTGGAACTGCTTTTGACTATGCTATTTGCCTTTGCCCTTTGTACTGGAACTGTGATTTTGTTTATGAATCTACACTGACTGGCTTTGTCCTTGGCACTGTTTAATTACCTTCACTGCCGTCTTTCGTTGGGACTGTATGTTTTATTATTGGTTGCACATTAAAACACCTCGCTTACCAAATCTGCGCTACGCTCCGTCCCTGTTTCTGACATAACAACCAGATCATATCATGGAGCCTGCAGAGATGGTAGGAGTTTTGTCTACCCTCACCCAACAAGTAACCCTCTTGTCCCAGACGGTGCAGGATCTGCAGCATGGCTATGCTGAATTAAAGGAGAAATTACATCAAGCCCCGGAACCTGTATATCCGGAACCTAAAGTCCCGTTACCTGACTTTTTCACAGGAGATCGCCTCCAGTTCAGGAGTTTTATTAACTCATGTCGTCTGCTTTTTTCTCTGAAGCCCAGGACCTATGCTACAGAGTATGTAAAGGTCCGCACTGTGATTGCTCTGCTCAGAGGGGAACCTATGTCTTGGGCCCACAATCTGTTAGAGACCAACAATCCGGCACTTACTGACTTGTCCTCTTTTCTGGCTGCTTTTGCAACACTTTATGAGGACCCCCAACGAGCTTCCACAGCTGTATCAGCAATCTGGGCACTAAAGCAGCGCAAACGTGATGTGGAAGAATACACTGCAGAGTTTCGACGCTGGGCAGGAGAGACTGGCTGGAATGACCCTGCACTGAAATTCCATTACCGCCAAGGACTTTCCACTCAGCTTAAAGATGAGCTCGCTAGAGTGGGTATACCAGATCAGCTAGAAGACTTAATACGTCTATCGATTCAAATAGACAGGCGTTTGCGTGAACGCCGCAAGGAGGCTATAAATCCCTGTGCTCCGGACTTCGCATCACCTGTCACTTCCACTCGTTTTGACACGAACCCCGAACCCATGGAAATTGGGGCAATAAGTGCTACCCGTTCCTTGGAGGAAAAGACCAAGAGGAGGATACATAACCTGTGCTTTTATTGTGGCAAAAGTGGGCATTATATCACGCTCTGCCCAATACGCCCTCCTCAACCTAAATTCGGTTTCATGGGGTCTATGTTTAGCCACTCAGCTGGGTCCACCGGTCAGTCCACGAAGCATCGCTGTTGTTGTAGCAACCATCAGCATCCAGCTGTAGCTAAGAGACCCGTGACTCGGTCTATAGGCATCCTCACTGACCTGGCTCGCCATGACCTTGCTACAGATACTACCAGCGACAGGTCTTTGCATCCATTTTGCCAACCAGTTACACCAGATGAGTCATGCCATGATCAACAGGTGTCATCTTCCCTGCGGGTCACTAATTCTTCTGTTCACTGCTCTGACGCCACAAGCCTGTCCCCTGACAGCATACGTGCATATGATGGAACCATTGTGCGGAGGGAAGATGTTGAGGCCTTTGAACAAGCACAGAGAGCCAGAAATGCTCCCCCACCAACCACAGCAAAATCCCAGAAGGCTAAAGATATCCCAGGAATTGCAGTCCTCGCTTCTACGACTCTTTGCAATGGGCAAACCACTCCATTGCTTCAAGAACCTGAAAACTCTGATTCTTACTCTGATCTGGATTCCAATACTGACCTGGATTCTTTGTCTGATGATGACATGTCGATTGTTCGCGCCCGGAGTTCGCTCCTTGTGGGGGGGCTCTGTCAGGCATCACCTAGAGTCCCACAGACCGCAAGGCGTGGCCGCCCCTTTAAGAGGCCCAGCTGGACTTAAAATCACTATCATCACCTAGTTCTGTTCTGAACCCCTCCTCTCTCACCTGGCCTCATCATCAGGCTTTAAAAGATCAACCTCACCTCCAGCCCAGGATCTGGTTGTTGTTTTTGCTTCCTGGATGCGCTGTGAGTATTTGCCTGATTTCCTGGACTTTGACCTCTGCTCTGATACCTCGTTTCTGAACCTACACTGCCCGCCTGTGACCTTGGAACTGCTTTTGACTGCGCTATTTGCCTTTGCCCTTTGTACTGGAACTGTGACCTCGTTTATGAACCTATGCTGCCTGCCTGTGACCTTGGAACTGCTTTTGACTATGCTATTTGCCTTTGCCCTTTATACTGGAACTGTGACCTCGTTTATGAACCTATGCTGCCAGCCTTTGACCTTGGAACTGCTTTTGACTATGCTATTTGCCTTTGCCCTTTGTACTGGAACTGTGATTTTGTTTATGAATCTACACTGACTGGCTTTGTCCTTGGCACTGTTTAATTACCTTCACTGCCGTCTTTCGTTGGGACTGTATGTTTTATTATTGGTTGCACATTAAAACACCTCGCTTACCAAATCTGCGCTACGCTCCGTCCCTGTTTCTGACAGGGAATATAGCATGCCTTATGTAGTTAGCTTGAATATAGTTTTAGAAAAGGAGTCAGCAGAACTTGGATCTGCACTGAATGACAGTACATAAATGAATGGAAAGACTTCTGCTTACAGATACTTACATTTGAATTTAACCAGCATCTTAGAATAAAATTTGTATTAATGTATTAATCTGCTTGCTCCAAAGAGCAGCCACTGTGCATGTCTGTGCCAAATGATATGGCCATTCTTTGCTAAGATTAGGCCACATTGAAGAGTACTCTTAAATGCTACATTCATTCCTGCTACCTTTGGCACTTCATCTGACGTGTGAAAACTCACAAGCTAATCCGTCCATTTAATATGCTTCCATCTAATCATCACATTACTCAATAAGGTTTACAAAGTTTATAAGGAATGTGGGCTCTGACAACCAGCCTGTTTCATCTACAGAATGATACAAAAAGTGAGCATAAAGATATTGTTACATTGCTTTGCTTGAAGGTATGTAAATCTAACCATGTTCAATCCAAGCCGGAGTGCGTTATGCTTAAATATTTTCCCTAGTGTCCCTAAAACCTATCTGTGCATTCTCCACAACAAATAAAATATAACTTATGAAACCATTAAAAATAGGGGTACCGAAACCCCCCAAAAAACACAAAGTAAAGGATAAATAATGGGTTGTTTGTTGTTTTTTTCACTTACTAGTAAACAGGCTTTATATTATAGTTAGGTAGATTTTTGCTTCACTATAATATCAGACTGCAATAACTAAATACCAATGGGTCTAGGACCAGAATCATTATAGTTAAGCTATCTGCTTTCAAGAAGACAGGGAGAGGGACAAGAATAGTGTAGTGGCTAATCCCCATTCCCACATTTACTGCCCTCAACTCTGCCTAATTTTTAACCTTTTTTGGTATTTCTATCTTATTTGTATTGAGGGTTAATTATTATATGTATCCTTTACTTTGAGTTTTTGATGTTTTTTTGTGAACATTTCCTAAGCAAAAATAATAAAATGTACTTGTATTCTCACTGAAACTGCATGCCAAGCAAAAGCCTTAACCCCTGACTAAACCAATATTATCAGTCATGCTATTTGCCATTGATTTTAAACCACCTAGATATCTTCAAATACTAACTGATATTGGCAACTTTTCACAGGAAATTATAAAGTTTAAACTGCAACATACAATATATGCTTAAAATGCATTATAAAACTGATAGTACTTCTGGGATTAATAAAATTCTTACATTTTTATGATAGGATTATCTAAATTGCACTATACATACACAGAGCATTAATGCAAGTGTCTTATACTTTCTTAATGGAAGATACTTAAAACATAAAATTGAATTGCAAAGGCAGAATTAAACTGCTTATGACAAAACAATATTCTATTATTATTATAGATTTAAAAAGGTCATAAAGTCACTTAAAAAAAAAGTATCTTTCTACATTATCTGAACTTGTAAGTTTCTAATTTACAGTATCTCACAAAAGTGAGTGTCACTTCCTTGGGTTCCGTGGCCGGCAGGCGGGGGTCCGTCCGCGGTACACGGAGAACCGATACGGTCACCCTGGGGTCCGGGGGTCTCCGTTCCCGCCAGCGATCAATCCCGTGACCGCCGGTACGGGAGAAGGAGTCGCTCGTTAGGGAACTCCTCCACGAGCAATCTTATGATTGCTCGCCGGCAGAGGAGTTCCCAGAAGAAGGTACTTACCTTCCCTCCGGTCGTCCATTGATCCTCTAGGGGCGCTGCTATGCAGAACCCGGGGAATTGATGGACGGATGGAGGCGTGTCCATGACGTCTGTGGAGGCGGGGCCTGAGAGTGGCGCCAGATTCAAAAGTCAGTCTGTGCTACTCTCAGGCACCCTGTTGTGGTCTATTTAGTGCTCCTGTGTTTTGCTGTGTATTGATCTAAGATTTTGACCCTTGCATTTCCTGACTACGTTTTTGCCTTACGATTCTGTACCTCTGCCCGTGATTCCTGTGTACCGACCCGGCTTGGCTGACTACCTCCTTGTGATATGAACCTCGGCTTGTCTGACTACCTCCTTCGTTACCGACCTGGCTACCCTGACCATTCTCCTGTGTTTAACCCCGTCTGTTCTGATCTGCTGGAACTCTGCACCTTGCATAGAACTCAGTGCATACCTTCTACCTGACTACTCAGATGACCTCCTCACTGTTGGGATCATCATTGACTCCAATATGTCAATATGATTTCTCAATGGATAAACAAGTTGTAACTAAACATATACTTCCTCTTTGCTTAAAAAACCAAACACCCAGCCCATATTTAAAGGTACCTATTGGATTTGATAACACAGCCTATCTCCTTAGTCAATACATCTTTTATATACATCATAACAAATTGCAGGGAATTCATGTCTAGTTGAGACGGTATTTGAGGCGGTATTATCTTACTTAATTTTGAGTCATCTGCAAACATTTACTGCAAGATCAGTATTAAAAACATTAAATAACAGTGGTCCTAGGACGGAACCCTGAGGAACGCCACTTACCACTTTTGTCTGGTTTAATTTTTTTTAACAACAAAAAATGAATACTTTAAATTGGTATTCAATCCAGATGCAAAAATTGTTTACCAAAGCCTCTCTCTTTTAATCTGTATATTAGTTACCTTTTATGAGAAACTGTCGCAAATGATTTAGTAAACTATCAATCTACTATAGATAATATACTGAAAGGCCCTACACTACTGGTCTATATTTTTTGCTTCATAGAATCCAATTAGGTTCGTCTGACATGGTCTGTTCTTTATAAAACAGTGTCTACAACATCAGCTGCCGTAAGCACAAAGATAGACCAAAGCAGCAAAACATTTCTACAGAAGGATGCCAACCTCCTGGTTGTCTGGAATTCCAAGCAAGAACACTCATTGGCAAGTTGTGATGTTAGGGCCAACACTTAACGTGAGTTAGTTCTTCTTTAACCAAAAAAAGGGAATGGGTAGCTGCTCTCAGAGAACACAAGTACACCTGTTCATAAACACAAACCAAGCTAGGGGTGCTAAGGGTTAAATGAGAAAGAAAGTAACCCCATTCACAGCACTCAATGAATCCAGGTTAAATTAGAAAAATACAAAATGTCTTCGTTATAGAATCAAGATTAAAAACATTCAAACGTTGGCAAAACTAGAAACCCTCCCCACACATAATAAGCAAATACCAAATAATAAGAAAGAGGCATTCTATAAACAGATACTGCCGTAGTAAACTAAATGCTAAGAAACAGAGCATATTGAAATATGCTGTTAGCAGTCAGTCCAAGCTAAAGCAACTGCATAATCCCAATTGAATTGGATCCCCAGTCAGTGGTAATAGAGAAACAGCTGGGCTTAGAGCCATCCGGATAACTCAATAGCTGTTGCTATCTCCTTGCCAATTAAACGGCTACTCTCAGTGTACATAGGATCAAAAAACAGTATAACAACTCAAAATAAAACACAATAACTTATTTGAGTGTTGTCCTGCTGTGCTCCTTCATAATAACATAAGCATACTACTGGGGTCCGAATCCCCCATTCTAAAAGCCAGTGATAGATGCCAATGCACAGTTAAAACCTCCACGCTGCTTCTTGGGTCCAAATCCCCCTTTATGGAGGTAATGACTCAGTATAATCTGAACATGGGGTCTTAAGTGTTTCACCAGGCTGGAATCACAGAACTCATAGCTCTTTCACCTCCAGTTCCATTAAGCAGCAAAATTAGACACTTTTGGGGTAGGGTCTCCCTTACGGGTATCGCTGTGTAAAGACTTAGTTCCCCGTAGTTCACATCACACTGTGTACTGATTTAATAGAACTCTTCCAGGGTCCACCACATCAATCTGTAATAATTATAACTTCAGGATACAAAGTCTCCATAAATATAACAGTAGCAGCCCCAATAGTATTACCTGAATGCTACTCTTCTCAGCAACTGAATAGCAGAAAAACACCAATGTATGTTTGCCCCCCTTTTGATTCTACAAGAAATACATTTACCTGTATTCATTGAGTGCTATGAATGGGGTTCCTTTCTTTCTCGTTGTAGCAAGTTCTTCATTAACAATGATAAATTATAGACATGCAAGGGGGAATGCATATACTGAGTGCTATAACTTCATCATGCAGTTACAAATCTGACCAGAATGTATCCCACTAATTGTAACAGCCCTACGGAATCTGCTGGCGCTTTTATAAATAAATGTAATGTAATTATAGTCATTCAACACGGCAGAGCTTCAGTGGAATAGACCCTTCCATGTGCCTACTGCTACTGCTGGTCCTTTTACTTCTGGTTGCATTTTTTGTCTATAGCTTGACACCCTGAAATGTATCCTTCTACACCAGAACTATACTACTGCCCCTTGTAACCAAGCCAATTGGAAACTTCAACTGTAAAGCTATGTAGTAAACCATAATGATCAAACTAGGATTTGATATAGAAACCAATAATGTTTAGATATCAGAAAGCATATTTTTCATAATTATTGGGAAACAGTCTATTTTAGCATTTCAGAAACAAAATGTAATAGCATTTATTGCAAGATTAGGAACACCATAATACATAGATTATCATTATTTCCATAAACATGGAAAGGAAATAGTGCTTACAAGAAAAAAAGGTTCCCATAGATAGCCAAGTGCTACCTTTGAAACATTAAACATGGAAGTGTTGGAGTACCCTCTACTGGAATATTATGAAAATATAACAGAGTACACTTCTAAAGGCTAGAAAAATGCATGAACGAGCGCCTCCTAAGCTTCCATAATTTCCCACTTCCAGTTCCAGAAAATGTTAAAAAAAGGCCACAAAAATAAAATATATATATATGATTTGATGGGGTAAATGGAATTGGCCGGAAATGTTGCTGAACACATATTGGGGTGTTGTGTGACAGTGACATATACCAGGACCTCTAAATTCATACCTAAAGTACAATGTGTGTGGGACAAATACACACAAAAAAATACTACTGCAAATTTTGACAAAGGCTGGTGGTAAAATGTCTGCATGCAAAGAGTTAAAATACCAGCATTTCAAAAATATATACTTTTATTGGGCATACTGAATTGGCCAAGCTGAAAGATGTACCAAATAAGGCATGGGCAGTGGATCACCAAATGTCAAAGTTCAACATTAAAAAATGTGCATGCCCCAAATGCGTGCCTTTTGCCCCCAAACAGCTAGGCACACCCATGCATGGGTGGTATTACTGTATTCGGGAGATGTTGCTGAACACATATAGGGGTGTTGTGTGAAAGAGACATATACCAGGAGCTGTAAATTCATATCTGAGGTAAATTGTATGTGAAAAAATGCAAAAAATTGACTACCACAAAGCTTGGCAAAGACTGCTGGTAGAATAAGTGCATGGAAAGAGTTAAAATGCCAGCATTTGGGGTGTCTAGTCTTCAAAAATAGTTGGTTTGATGGGGTAAATTGCATTGGCCAGCTTCAAAGATACCCGAAATGGCACATGGGGGGAAGAATTACCAGATCTGGAAAAAATGGTTTTGAAATAGCGAAATGCTACTTGTACAATAAGTACTCAATAAGTAACATAACATGCAGAAAAAAAACATAAAAAACATTGGGTATTTCTAAACTCTGGACAAATAGTAGAATCTATTTAGCAGGTTTTTTCATTAGCTTTTACAGATGAGTAAAAGATTTTTCAAGTAAAAGTCAGAAGTCAAAAGTCCTTTTTTTTTTCTAAATTTGTCACCATATTTTATACAATTTCTTTATAGTAAATGATATGATACAATTAAAATAATGACATCTAAAGAAAGTCCTTCTTGTCCTGAAAAAACAATATATAACTTGTGTGGGTTCAGTAAACAAGAAAGAAGAAAATTACAGCTAAACACGAGCAGCGCAGAAAATGTTAAAACGGCCATTGTCACGAAGGGTACAAAAAGTAAAATCAGCCATTGTCATAAAGGGGTTAATATTCTTCTTTCTTCTTCAATATATATAAGCAAAATATATATTGTCAGCGCTGTTTGGGTAGCTGGAATACAACAGGAGAGTATTTAAAGTTTGTATACATTGATTCTACAATTAAACTTAAGTTGTGTCGCTTCTGGTTATGTATCTAGGAATGCCTGTAATTGCGTAAGGCTTTTAGAAAAATAGTGTAATTTATAGGTGCACTTTAACCTTTAGTCACATGTTCTAAGCATGGGTAATAGTAATAAAATTTACTATGGGCTGTATTCCTAAGCCATGGGCTATTCGCAAACACACCGTAAAGGCAATATGTTGTTTTGCCCAAATGAAAAATGGCCGCATGCACATGGCTATATGAGCCAATCGTTTCATCGCTTTACGTATAACCACCAATCAGATGTTTGATTGCGATTTACCAATAGCGTGCGTGTTTATTGACGCGCCTGCGCAGTTGATATACTGCGATGGCTATGGCCGTTGTGGAGCGTTACCCACGTAGCTGTTTATGAAGACTGCAATATGGATAAAGATTTAGTCCAGCAGTGCCTAAACTACCACGGGCCTACCCTGCTGTCCCTGCTTAGGAGCGAGCAACATGAACACGCAGGGTTTAAGCAGCTGCTCGGGGACCTTGCTAAATGGCCCCAGTACAGGTAAATATAGCACGGTGCATGGTGTCATGGAGTTTATAGGGGGTGTGAAGAGTCGAGTGAAGCACACGTTGCATAAGGTGAAAATACGAATGAAGCTTAGCTAGGAAAACTTTCTGTATATTAAAATCTTAATATTGCACCTGTAATCAAGTTATTGTATTAATAATATATGCTGTGTTAGGTAGCCCACTAGTTATAAAGTCTTTATTAAATATGAAGGGTGCATTTCCTGTGTGTGTCTTTTTTGTTGCTGATATATGCACTCTACAGTTAAATATCTGTTTTTTTTATTAGGAAGGAGAGGAATGGAGATAATCTTGAAATACAGCAATTTATTGCAAGGAAAGCAGATCTGCTTTTTTCTCTGTCATGGAAATCCAGTCCACAGGAGAATGTGGAATCGCAGGAGTCAACACAAGGTACTCTTAGAATATAAACAACCTCTGCTGCATCTATATATATTAATATATTACTGTTGATTGAATTTCTGATGGCCTCTAAAAGATGCATGTGATCATTACATAGGGTAATGAAGAATATTTATAAACATTAAAACTAATGCCATTAACATTGCCATAGTCTTTGTGACTTTGTAATTGGACCAAGCGATGTCACAACAAAAAGTTTAGAGCGAATGCTAAATGCCATTTTCCATAGAAAGGGGAACTTTCAGCACAATGTGTTGTTTCTGTACTTTTGTTTTGTGTTTTTTTTTATTTTTTTTACAATGGCTTCAGGCAGCTGCATATTAGCAGTATGTATGTACTTTTGCACCATTATCTCAACCCAATGTACTAGGCCAGGGGGTGTCCAACCTGAGGCCCTCCAGCTGCTGCAGGACTACATCTCCCATAATGCTCTTTCCGCTAAGGGGCTGGCAGAGGAGTATAGGAGATGTAGTCAGCAGCTGGAGGGCCGCAGGTTGGACGCTCTTGTATTAGGCAAACATCCTGACTCCATGTGATATGATACTACCAAATAAACATGGCTTGTTAATCAGCCAGATAGACTTATAAAAGTCTACTGAGGAAGGATCTACCTATCATTGAAATAAAGAATGAACTCAGTGTTGTGTTTTGAACTGGGAAAATCACATGACTTACAACAATGACTCGTACAGTTACTTAGTTACTACGTAACCTGAAAAAAGACATGCGTCCTATCAAGTCCAGTATTTCCGACATCTGTTAATTGTTGTTGATCCAAAAGAAGGCACAAATATCCAATTTTGTAGCTCTTTCCAATTCTACAACAAACTAGGGAACAAAAATCTAAGCTACATTACTGTATACAGCGCTGTAGGGCTGCAACACCTAATCGATATAATCGATAATGAAATTCGTTGCCAACGAATTTCATTATCGATTAGTTGAATCGATTATTATCGATTATAAAATGAGGTTTTTTTCAGAGCAAAGGCTCTGAAAAATCCCCCTCATTATATAATCCGTTTAGTCTGACTCACCGTCTCACAGCAGCAGCTCCTACTTACTCCCCCTCCCTGTAATCACCGTGACAACTGGCCCCGCCCCTTCCTTCTCCAGGCCAGAACCACATGGCTGTGACACTCATCTAACTGTAAGTATATGATATATAAATATATATATTATTTGGGCTACTGAAAGTTAGGGGAGGTGGGGGTTAATTTAGGGGCAGTTATGGTTAATGGGGTGTTTAGGAGCAGCTGTGGTTAATGGGGT
>VKOC01019011.1:0-23808 GCA_009364415.1 Spea multiplicata | reverse complement strand
GTGTGTGTCTCACTGTGTCTGTGTGTGTCTTACTGTGTCTGTGTGTCTTACTGTGTCTGTGTGTGTCTTACTGCGTGTGTCTTACTGTGTTCATAGCTTATTCAGTTATTGTAATAAATATTTTAGCCCATTTTTTAGCTCAAAATATTTTTTCCTTTTTTTTTCTCCTCTAAAATCTAGGTGCGTCTTATCAGCAGGTGCGTCTTATAGAGCGAAAAATACGGTATAGTAATTTTTGTCAGTAATAGTAAATCCCCTTTGAGCAATTTTGATTGGGTCTACATTTCTGATGGATAATACCAACAACATAAAATACATAATACAAAAATTGAATGAGGCCAAAATGGTAAATAAAATGGGATAATTTAAGTTGGACACCAAGCCATAGTGTCTCAGTTGTGGATGGGCAGTACAAAATGTGAAAAGGTCTTATAACCATAACATTCAATGTAAAGTATTAGTTATAACATCAAACTTGGCACCAGAATAACTTTTTATACATAGCTTTTTCTATAAAACCTGTGTCCTGTGTATACCTTGGAAAGGCGAGTAGGCACGGCCAAATAATACCCAAGAAATCCAGGTTTTTTCAGCATTACATTACGATTAGAGCAGATTCTGTAATGATATGCAGGAAAACGCAGTTTACTGCTTTGAGACGCAAATGGTTAAATGTCAACAGAACAATCGGAAGGTTTCAGTGATACACGTCAGTGTAGATGAGGGAATTTTAATTTAAAATAATAAAATAAAACAAACGGGGAGATTCATAAATAAATAATTCACCAAATCTAGCAGTATTCATGTGCCCTGCTTGATAACCTTTAAATAACAAAACCAGCAAGGAGGAAAGAAGGGTCTTTCATGTGACTATGTCCTGCTGATCATATCGTTACCCTGATCATCACACGCAGTACTTTTTAGATTTAATAACTAGGGTACTGTTTGGTGACCACCCACCCCCACCTCTCTTTTTATCTTGTTCCAGATGGGAGTGTGAACAGCAGGTCATGCAATCAGAAAAATGGCCATGCACATTTTTGTTCTTCATTATATTCTTGTAGATTTGGTTATTTGCCATTAACCTCAGAACTTTGGGACGAAATTCTCAAGCAGTAGTTTAGAGGGACTCTAATGAAAATGTGTTTTGTAGCTTTAAGTGTGGTGACGTCTTGTAGATCAGTGGTATACCATATGGGGCAGGTTTATCCGCTTTATTAGCTTTATTGATCAGGAATCAAGCAGTGTACAAAGCCTACCACCCTGCTGTTTCACCCTTAAGGAAGCACCACTTTTGTCTAAAATGACATCTAAAGAAGCTGCAGTGCCACATGACCAGCATATACAATAATGTAGGTAAGCATTGCCCATAACCTAGTTTTATCCAATCAATTTTGTGGATGCTGCCATTGTTGTAAGTCATATGATATTTTGGGCGACTTTCCTTGATTAAAAGCCACACTGAGCTGAAAATATATCAATGCTAATGAAGTCTGTTGAAGACTTTAATTAGTCACAGAGTCAGGCTGCTTGATAAATACTATTGTTTGTCTAGTAGATTGACCTAAAGTAAAACATTATATTGCAAAAAATTGGAGCTGTTCTTTTTTTAAAAAAATCACAAAATGTTAAAACATTTATTTCTCTGATAGTAGTACACAAAATGTGTGGGGGTTCTCCTTTCAGTAGGATAATGATTGCATGATGATGGTTGCTTAATCCAATAGTTGAACGCAAAAGCTGACAACATAGCCAATAAACAAAATAACAAATACATGGCTAGTACATTAAGACCCTAATTAGACCTCAATTGGCAATCTTGCAGTGGACAGCTATAAATATTTGCCCCACATTGATGTTCAGGTGATTGGATGCAGGCAGTGCACTGAGGATCTTTCCTGATGCTATTCACAAAAGTAGCACCATGAACCAATTGTAATGGAATCAGGTCTTAAAACACTAAAACTAAAAAATATGTTCACATTTATGATCCCATTCCAAAACCATTGACATTTATATTGACTTGGTCCCACTTTAAGGCTATAACAGCCACCACTCTTCTGGGAAAACATTCTATGAGATTTTGTGAGTCTGTGGGAATTTGTAGCCATTCAGCCAGAAGAGCATTTGTGAGGACAATGTCATGTTTCCCAGGGAGGCAGAGCCCCTGTTGTGAGATGTTGGATTGTCAGGCAAAGGAATGTACCCCTTGAGATCAAAATTTAGTTTTTCGCCCTTCCACAGGTTTCCCCCAAGCTTGACCCCTTGGATTTGAGCGACTGTGGACTTATAGATGATTTATCTGGCCCCTCAGGATGCACTACAACCCAGACAGTGTGGAACGCTGGCAGGCAACCCATGTTCAGTGATGGAGATATATGGAGTGTCAGGAATCAGGCCAACAATTGGTGCAGGCAGCAATCAGGCAAAAACGGGAAAAAACCGAGGTCGGTATTGCAGAAGCCAGGAACATCAATTTTAGCATGAGATCTAAATCGTGAACCATTGTTACTAGCACCTACAACACACAAGGACAATGGGGATAAGAGGGAGCAGCCTTATATAGGACTGGATATAGGACTGGAAAATCACAGTTGAGGTAATAACACAGATCAGCATTTCTTGTGGCCACAGTCCAGCAGGAAGCACTACCACAGGAATAGTAGTAACAAAAGACCTCATGTGCAAGGTGCAGAACCTGAAACAAAATGCTGTTGGTTCAATTCTAGGCAACCCCCTTCCAAGAGTGTCATAGCCAGTTGTCTAAATATATTTTACATGGACTAAGGCAAAAACATAGCCTGCAATAGGGTCCTTACAGCCAGACACTACTGTTGGACAAAAAGGCCTGGCTCTCAATTGGCATTCCAATTCATTCATTAGTGCAGGCCACACCACACCAAACTTATCAAACCATGTGTTTATTGATCTTGCACAATTATCTTACCACTACCCTCACTGCAACTTAGGGGCCTAGTCCAAAACCAGCTCCAGTCCATTATACCTCCTCCGCCAAATTTTACAGTAGGCATTATGCATTCCTGTAGGTGGCGTTCACCTGGCATCTGGAAAACCCCAATTCATCCAACAGATTTCCACATAGTGAAGTGGGATTCATCACTCCGGAGAACAAATTTCCAATGATTTACACCACCCCAGCCAACACTTGGCAAAGCGATCTTTGGCTTGTGTGCAGCTTCTCGGCCATGGAATCAAATTTCCAGAAGCTTGTGACGCACTTGCGTTTATGGTGCTTCCAAAGGCAGTTTGGAACTCAGTAGTGACTGATGCTACAGAGCACATGCAATTTTTACGTGCTATGCGCTCAGCACTTAGGAGCTCTGCACTGTAAATGTGCCTGGTCTACTACTTCATGGTTGAGCTGTTGATACTCCTAAACACTGCCACTTTACGATAATAGCACAGCAGACCTACCAGGGCAGACATTTAATGAACTGACTGGTAATTTTTCTGATTCTTCGATCTAGATGCACATACATTTGTTAAAACTAGCTTGTTATTATATTAGAAAATGTACTTTTAACATGTTGTTGCTTTTATACATTGTTAAAAAATTGTATACTTCTATATTGTAGGGACTTTGCCATTGTGAAGGTCTACACATTCTTGATTTTGCCCTGACATTGTGCATTGTTTCTGTGGGGACCAGACCAGCTGGGCTATCATTTGGTTCCCTAACTAGTATTATTATTACCTTTTTTTATACAGTACCAACAATCTACACAGCGCTTCTTACAGTACATACATTAGAAACATAACTAGAACTGACAGACTAAGATACGCCAATACAAGAGGGCCTTGCTTGAAACCTTGCAATCTAGATGATCTGGCTCTTGATGCCTTACCACACTGATCATTTGGCATCTTACATGTCCCGACACTAGATTGTTATTTTCCAGGACTGATTTGGACTGTAATTATTTAGGTTTTGAATATATAAGACAGGTTTGATTAAGGTTATTCTAATCACTTTTTGATAGTTAACCAGTAGGGTTCTTGTAACAGTGATTTATATTATTTACTTTGAACAAGAGACTTTGTTACAATAAGGTTTCTAAGTCAGCTTTTGCACATTTTTCACCTTATATGGAAGGCTGCCTGTAACTTATCAAGCAGAAGTAGTATTTGCTGTTATTGTCACATTCCTAGGAGCTGGAAGCACTCAAATAGCTATGATCTCATACTAAACCTCTACATCTTGGTATTCTTTTTCAGCAAAGACAATCCTGGAAACCATGAGTTAAAGCATTGCAGTGCTACAATGATAATTAGTCAAGACATTTCTGTATGACAATATTTTTTTTAATATATCCACCCATTTTTTGTTTGTAGTGTTGTGCATATATTTATTGGGATAACCTAAATAAAACAGTGGGACTCCAAGAAATATGCACCAGTGTTATTGCACAGCACCCAAAATCATCTTGTGGCACTTTACTTTGGGTTAGAAGGTTATTTGGCAGGAAGGATTTTTAAACCTCCTATTATTTATGACCTTTTGTTTTGTTAGTAATGTAGTCAGAAACATACTGTATATTATAAAATGCAGACAGGCCTAATTCTTGCATGAGCAGTCCTGGCGCCAGGAGCTCAGCCATAAGGGGAGGGCTAGCACCATTTGTTTCCAGGTGGGTAAAGCGAGTTGGCACCCTTTACGCTCATACTTTACATCAATTTAGCTAGCCACATACTTTATAAACACACAAACAACTCACTATATCAGCTTGCCTGCTAGCATTCTGGTTATTCTACTAATCACAATGTGTTCTGGACATTGGGGAAGTCAGACAACTACAAAGGTTGTGCTGGACCAGCGCTGCTTGAAGATTTGCCTATATGTTTGTCTTCACAAGAGTACCACCTCCTTTGGTCTGAAATCTGGATGGTAGAGTTGACAATGGAGCACTGGGAAGAAAGAAGCCTGTGCCCCTGGGGGGGGGCAGGAAGTAAGGGCACCCATGGAAAACTTCCAGCTTCTTACTTCTAGCTAAGCACACAACACTAGGTACCCTTCTGACTACACAACTGCATGTCCCGGGCGTCGGGCGCTAGACCCCGAATATAGGCCGCACCCCCACTTTAAAGACTTAAAGTGGGGGGGAAAGTGCGTTCTATATTCGGGCAAATACTGTACATTTCCTAACATGCCTACAGTAGCATTAAATATATATATGGGTGGGGCCATGTGGGGTTTCTTGCAGGGGAAGGACCTTGCATTTTCTCTCTGGATCCTTGAGGACCTGCTATCAGGACCTTAACTGATCCATAGCTCAGGGAGAGTAGCCAAATGTGGAATTGGCCACAAACTCTGGTCACCCACCAGTAGTGACAGGATATAGAAAACAAGCTGCAGGGTACACATAGTTCAAAGACCGGTGTTCTGGTTTTAAGTATGGTGGTACTTGCCACTGTGCATGGTCCTCCTGAAGTTTGGTTATGGCGCTTTTTAAGAGCCATCCACAGGTGGGCATGTCCTTTTTAAGAGCCATCCACAGGTGGGCACGTAACAAGACTGCATGATGCGGTGAAGTTGAGTCAGTGAGATGCTTCCCGTTGTAGGCAGGACCTGGAGACCCCGGCACAAAGCTTACTTTCACACTGCAGTGAGGCATGCGGGAGGGAGACCCATCGTGTATTTGACCATCCGCCGCAGAGGTAAGTTGTGATTGTTACACCTGCTCATTGAGCTTGGCATTCGTTTGCCTGGGCCCTCAATTGGGTCTTGGCTATGTTCGTTCACTGGTATCATTATTTTGATTTGCCACTTTATATAACTTGTTTGCCTATCTTTATATCTATAGATCCGTTTCTGGAGTGATTGTCGCATTCAAGGAAATTTTAGAGAAAAATCCTTTATACAGTTGTATACCTGATTTCTCATCTTGATGCCTTTATAAATCACCACAAATGTGTCACAAAAGACCCACCAATAGCAAGTTATTTGTTCTCGATATGTGAGTCAATTTTCGCATGTTCAAGGACAGGTGACTTGGTTCTTCTTCGTTGCTAGTTCTCATGTGTGAACTTCCATTTAAATCTTATATTCATAGGTAATTTATATTAAAGTTTGCTCAGCCAGTGAAAACTCACTAGGGGCTTTTCACTACAATTAGCCTAATTTCGTAAAATACAATTATCTATTCCCATTCTCAAATTATGATGATTTATAGTTATTACACGTAGAATACCAACATATTCCACATCACAATTCAGTTTAATTGGGTCCAAAAAAACCTCACAAGTAATCTTTAGTAGCAGTGAAACTATCAAGGGTAAGGGGCAGACAAATGGGGAGAGCAAGAAGTTCCAGACATGAGAAGCAGGAGATACGTTGGCCAAAGACAGATCACAGGGGACATGTATGGATATATTTGGAAGTAAGACATGAAGTGTACTGGAAGCATTATTCATAAGGTCACTGAAGGCCAATGTTAAAACCTTAAATTTTATTTTGGCGGCTGCTCACTGCTGGCATTGGGCTCTCTTAAGAAGTCAGAGGAGCTATATGAGTGGCACATGGCAAGAATTACAAATTGGGAGCGGTTACGTTAAGCAAGAATCTCGGTGGAAGGAAAGAAACATATTCTTTGGCTGAAATTTTCCTACCGTTGAATATATGAATTTATTTAATCATCCACAGGCCTCCACCCTTTGGCACAGAACTTTAGTACAAGCCGTTATTTTGGGGATCTAAAAATCTATCTGTGGAAAGGCAAAGACAAAATAAGCCTTTGGTCCTTATAGAATACATTATATGAACTGATAGAGGTTTTGTTTTGCTTCATAACAAGTATTATTATTGCAGAAGAAAGATCTTCAGCACATTTGTTAAGTTTATGTTATGTTTGCATACCTGGAAACGCTTATCCACGCTAGAGTTACGATTGTAACATTACTGTGACTGACTAAAGTGTTTGCTAAATTGAACGCAAAACTAATATAGTTACCTGTCAGCACAAATATTCTTCACAGAATATTTTCAGCCATACACTGAACATTAATACGCCACAGCTGTTTGCAACACTTTGTTTGTTTAATGTGGTAGGTTCTGAATTTAACAGAAAGGATGAACTTGATAAAATATACAAACTATATGATTTTTTCCCCCCTGTGTATATCTGAAGAAATGTCTGATCCTAATGTCTGTGCACTTAACTACCTGAAGAAAGTGTAACAGGGGGTTATGTAAAGAAAAATCATCTTGTCGCTATAGCAACCAACGAAATGTAAATTATAATTGGAACATTCCACTGGTCGTGAGGATGCTAAGAACCAATGTTTTTGAAGACGTTGTGCATGTAGAGGACAGCTGTGTGTAACCTTAATTTAAAACATGGCCATGCATCATGAGGTATAACTTTCTTATGGAAGAAAATTGTCTGAGACAAGCAAGCATTCAAACCTCCATGCTGCTGCAATTAACTTTCTGCAAATCTTTTAGCGTTGAAGGTCTTGCTCCCTCTGGTGGACAAAGTTCATGTGTGACAGAAGAAGGGAGTATTATAGCATTCCATAATTCTGTATTGCCTATAAGGTATAATTTATACCTTATTTACATGCTTGGGAACTTTATACGAGACCTGGAAGGGGATGGAGCCTAGTCCAGAGACAGAGCTAGAAAAATTCGGCAGATATAAATGCTGTTCAACGTCCCTTAAATAACCCAATTAATAGTAACTAAAATTGTATAGCAGCTATAAATGGGCTATGATTAACATAAGCCTAGATATTTAGAAATGTCCTAAACCAGTTTACTTTTTGTTAAATGCCTTTAAAAGCACACTCTTTGCATGACATAAATAGATCAGATACCCATGACATTTGACCTATTTCATCTTTGCCTATAATATCAAGCTATATTAATGACTATAGGTTTGTAACATGTATGTTTCCTTCTAAAAGAAAAATGTGTGCTGAGTATTACACAGCAGAACAGCAGTTTTTTTGCTTTGCTTTCAGTTAAAAGAAAAGAGCCAGAGAATAAAAAATGTTATTCATGTTTTTCATGAAATGTTATTAATTTTTCTTTCCTTTTCAGTACGTCTAAGGAAACATTAGTGTTCCTAGCTGGTCCTATTATTAACTAAACTGCTATGGTTTGACTTTTGATAAAACCAAGTGATTGACCTTCCTTCTTCACAATAAATGCTTGCTGAGCTAAAAATATCACATTGAAGTAGGTACCAGAAAACACATGGTACCAGATTGAGACAAACCTTCTGCAATCTTATCCTTTAAAGAAAAGCAAGAAAATATAGTTTTTTTTAATACTTTTCAAGTATTGGGACATCTGGCCATTACACCAACAGGGTCTTTTATTACAGTGCATTCTAAATAGATAGACATTAATACGTAGTTGGCCCTCCTTGCAGCTATAACAGCTTTCTCTTCTGGGAAGGCTTTCCACAAGATTTTGGATTTTTTCTGTGGGAATTCTTCTTCATTCATCAAATAGAGGATTTGTGAGGTCAGGCACCGATGTTGGAGGAAAAGGCCTGGCTCACAATCTCTGTTTCTGTTCATCACAAAGGTGTTTTGATGGGGTTGAGGTCGGGGCTCTGTGCGGGCCACTCTTCCACATCAAACCATGCAGGAATAAAAAAGAACCTTCCCCAAACTGTGTCAAACAATTGAAAGCACAGCATTGTCCAAAAAAATCCAGTCAGGCAGGTAAGGTTCTCTTGGTATCTGCCAAACCGAGACTTGCCATCAGACTCCCAAACAGAGACACGTGATACAGAACATGTTGTCACTACTCTAGAGTCCAGTGGTGGCGTGCTTTACACCACTCGATCTGGTGCTTGGCATTGTACTTGTGATGTGAGGCTTGCATTCAGCTGCTCAGCTCCATTCCATGAAGCACCCACTCCCAGCAAGGTTTCTGTGCTGATATTAATGCCAGTGGAAATTTGGAACTCTTCAGCTATGGAATCAGCAGACCGTTGCCATGAAGTCATCAATGGACTTATTGCAAAGGTGGCATCCTATCACAGTACCATGCTTGAATTCACTGAGCTCTGAGACCCATTTTTTCATAAATGTTTGTAAATGCAGACTGCATGGCTAGGTGCTTAATTTTATACACCTGTGGCAATGTGTCTGAAACACCTGAATTCAATAATTAAGAGGTGTGTCCCAATCATCATGGTGTCCATGACTATCTCTATATAATAAAGATCCCTCTGTCCCTTTTGCCTCTACTGATGTCCTTCTTCTAGGATCTCAGAATGCTGGAGTGCATCACAGTGTTCTACACCCCCGAAGTACTGCAGTTATGTGTATAGAAATGTTTCATTCAGGTACATAAATAGCTATAAACATGGCACAGGACCAAATAAAAAAACATTGGTAAAACCCCTCCCTATTCTTTCATTTAACTGCACTCACCAGCAAGTGTCCCATTTGGACATGTTGGCTAATGTTGGTATGGTATACACCACTAGTCAGAAAAAATAGAACAGTGGGAGAGATAAGTGAGTGGTGTCTGTCCCTTGATATCTTTTTCTTGTTGAATTAGTGGAGAACAAGGATGATACATCTCAATATGGCCAAAGAGGAACACATTAGTTTTAGTGGATGTGATTGTAGAATAAGGGGTTATAGGCTTTGAGTTTTTTTATATAACTTCCTGGCCTGTTTATACCTATGTATATAAATCAGTAAGATGAATAATGTATTTTTTAATTCATGTAATTATTATTACTTCTAATTTCTTAACATATACCCATACTTGGGAACTCTCCGGCTACGACACAGAGTCTCTGGGTAAAGTCCTGCTTCCCAGAGGGGTTATTGGCTACAGCCACTTTCCACCTACCCCCCCACCCCACACACACACTTACCTCCCACTCTGCTTCCACTTACCGTCCACTCCCCAGCCACCATAGGCTCCTATGGGCAACTAGCCCTCCACCTTGACAAAGCCAGAGAGGGAGAACTCTGAGTAGCCTGCACTGGAAAGGTCCCAGATATGCACATTTTTTATACGTGGTGTCTCTATACATTTTTATTTACTGTATTATTGTAGGTATATACTATATGACTGTATGTATACTCATACCCAAAAAACATGGACATCACAGGGGTCCCACTTTGAAATTCTGGGTAATGTTGGTATAGTATAATAGTCAGAAAAAGAAAAACAGTGGGAGAGGTAAGTGAGCGGCATCTGTCCCTTGAAAAATGTTTGGCCAACCATGTACGTAATTGGCACTATAAGAGTTAAATCTTCAGAGGAAAGAATAAAATCACAGATCTCCCGAGTTGTATTTGCCTTGCGTAGTAGAGTACAATTAATGTTTTGTCTAAGTGGGACAGCACCTTTAAAGATCTGTTTTTGTATGAATGAATCAATATTTGAACAGTTACAGTAAGCAATTGTCAAGTGTGTATGCTCTGATCTTGACACTATATCTTGCATGTACAAAAAAGCAGTATCTAGCCGTATAAATAGCATCTTTGCTGGGTCATGGGTATGTTGATTTTATGTCCCTTAGGCGTATTATAGATAAGCTTTTACCAGAATCTGTACAAAACTGTAGGATCCCAAAGAAGAATGATTCCTGTGTTACTCCGTATTGATTTCCCCCCCCCAGTTCTGGGCCGTTCTGTATGTTGTATAATAGTTTTACTGTTTACAGATTTAGAAAATGAAAAAAAAAAAATAATTTTCAGCTGATGTTCTGAAGGTTTTACTTCTCCGAAAGATTATTTCTTTTGTTGAGAAATGCTTTAATTGGCCAGCAAATTGTGAATATAGTGAGCAAATGATTCAAAAACAGATGAAAAAGCACAAACCATGTCTTGTTTATGGAGATGGAACATGGTTTTCTTTTTTAATGAGGATAAATTAAATTGGTTTTAATGTTAATTATCCATGTTTATAGCCTCAAGCCAGCATTTGCATTTTTGTAGCAGTTCATAGCCTTTGACTTTGGGATGTTTGTGGTGGATTTGTTTTTATTCTTTTGTGAAATCTCCACATGCGTCACCGTTTGTTTCATTCTTGTACATATGCATGTACATATACAAATGAAGTAACAGGTTGCATGCATGACTCACTGATACTAAATTTAAATACATGCTATGATTTTTAGATGAACATATCAGCGTAGGTTTTTGAAGAAAGAGCTTGACAAAGCAAGACAGATTGCCATCATAGAATGCCAAAAATACACAGCTACTCTAAAAAACATACATTGAAAATACAAAAGTCCAACCCCTTAAAACGTTCTGCTGGAATCATCAGGAACTCTATACGAGACCTCTTTGCACAGGCTGTCTAAGGGGTCGCCCCCTCTTCAGTCTCCAAGTGGGAACCATGAGGGTAGCGTTGCTAAACCGAGAGGCAAGGCAAATGCAAATGGGCATTGTGGAAAGGGTAAACGGAGCTTAACATCACTTCTTATCTGAATACCAAAAGGCTGTATGTGAAGCCGAGCTGGGAAATAAGTTGACATATCTCGATAACAGACAGTAGAAAATGCACATATGCTACAGACACCAACCTGTAATTATAGGCCTCAGACACGGTACATGTAGAACAGAAAGCTACCAAAAGAGCATTGCACAAAATACCGCTAATTTGCTAGTATTTTATATTGGAATATAAAGAACCATGTTATATCCCAAAGAGACAGAATGCTTATTAACTTTTGTTAACTTTAATATTGTTGTTAAAATTATCTAATAATAAGGAATTTGTTGCCCCCCCCAAAAAAAGGCACAATGCTGGTTACAATAAAAAGTTTTTGTGGTGCCTAGTATAAAAAGGGGTTAATTAGCATACCTACTAATAGAGTATTCCTAAAAGATGGACCATTCCATTAGTTAATATGGTGCAAAGACCACTTTTTATAGCTTAATCACTTTTATATTGATTCCAATAAATGTGCCAACACAAATAAGCCACTTAATTGCGAGATGCACCTGACCCTTTGCTCAGAGTCCAGAACTAGGGGGTTAAAGAAATCACTATGTCCCTGCCAGTTAAAACATAAGGCTCTTCCCTGTGTTAAAGCATCCACAAAGCTTCGGGGAGAGGAGCCAAGAAGTCTAGGGCAGAGAGCCAGGGCATCAATGGAGAATGTAGTAAAAAAAATACTGAGACTCAAAAGCAGTCCCTAGTATAAATTGTTTTGCATACATTTTCAGTGTAAGGACATGTGTTTAATTATAGCAGTAAGAATTTCTTAAGTTTTCTGTTGAGAGTCAAAAAGTATTCTGGTATCCCCCCAAAGTTCTTGGCATATTGTTACACTGCAATATTCAATTTA
The DNA here is from genome assembly GCA_009364415.1 of Spea multiplicata. Lineage (NCBI taxonomy): Eukaryota > Metazoa > Chordata > Amphibia > Anura > Pelobatidae > Spea > Spea multiplicata. The sequence continues at coordinate 11,512 of VKOC01019011.1, read as the reverse complement.
TTCATAAAATTTTTTTTAAAAAAATCAGACAACAATAAAACTCTAGAGTTCAGATGGTTGTCGGTTTTTCAGTCATAGGATGAAGGGGCGAATGGCGTAGAACAAACTGTATGTCACCCTTAACTCTTAACATGACTTATTGGGCTGCGATGTGAACTAGGCCAAACGAACGTGTACGCTTCACCCAACAAAAGTGCCTAAAATAAGTCAAGTGCACTTACAAATAAACAATGCTTATCCCTACACACCCATGCCAAAGACAAGTGTATGGAATGTGGATCTTTAAGGAAATCCATCTTGAAAAATATTAACAATATTCTTAGCTGCCAAACATTGCCTTAAAGGGCCTTCAACATTATATAGGTAGAAAAGGCCAAAAATGTAAACGTTTTTCTTGTAGTAATCTGCCACACTCATCACCAAGCTGTAAAGTACTTTCCAGACATCATTTATGGCGCATTTTACTCTTGAGCTCAACCAGTCTTGTGTTTTTGTGCGGTTTTAGTGTCATAGGTGTGGAAGCTTGAAGTCTCCTGCACCGATTTGGAATGGAATGGAGTGAAGAGGCATGTCTATAGGATTTTACCAAGACTTTGTAAATTATTGACCCCTTAAAACCTTCAGGGTCCAGCCACCTCCCACCTGCTTATGCATTCACAAATGAAAAAGCAAATAAGATAAGGAAAAATACCCTACACTCATATTGTATACATATTATATATTTTTTTTAAATGATGACTCTGTCTGAGGGTGATGGGAGTTGTAATGTTAGCCCACCAACGCAGGTACATGAGAAAAGCAAAAAAACTGGCATACTTGCAAAAATCTTTTATATCTAAACTGTGATTGTATGGTGTATTATGTCATTTAATCCTTTATTATGACATATGCAACTCAACACACTTGGGTTGGGTTTTTTTTTTTGCTGTTGCATATAATTTGTGCAAACAATCCTAAGAAACATGGAAAGGTTGGTGAAAAAAAGCAATGACAATTAATGTTACAGCTCCCTTTCCCTGAGATTGGTGAACAAATGGTTGCATGAGAAGTGTCCAAATGCTCGTAGTGAAATATCCTGGGTTGTCCTCTCTTCAAAAATACTTTTGTGAGCTGGTGGGCTGCTAAACAGTCACAAATGAGAATCACAAATGAGACATAGGCAGCACAAAATACATTTTGAAAATTTCAAGTTTGGAAAAGGGAATGGTAATATTCCAAAAGCTATAAAAACCTACACATGTTGGGTATTTTCAAAATCAGGACACTTACATGATTACCGTATTTACTTGATTTCCAGAAGAAAATCATCAAATAAACAATATTTTCTTATAATCAAGGTCAGAAAGGGAAAGAGAAAGTTAGAAAGTGGTTTTATTTTTTCAATAGGGTCGACTTATATTCAAACCTTTTCTTTTTTTCATTAAGAAGTCTGGGAAGTTGTCTTATAATTGGGCAGATGCGGTATATTTTGTTGTTCTTTTGGTCAATTGAACTATTTTTTAAAAATGCCCTAGTTTTTTAGTACAAAATACCCTCCGTAAACAAGGGGTTAATAGCTATTTGTGTAGATAAGTATGACAAATAACAGTGTTTTCTAATTGGACTTTTTAATTTATAAGCACATTTTTGCCGCCTATAAACACACTATTGTGACGTACAAGGCTGTCATTCCCAGGAAGCCTTCTGAGCTCCTACAAAAGAAGGTCACCGGGGAGGAATGAATGTCACAAGGATTGTCCCACTTTTATCACTCTTGTAACTACACATGAAAAGGTCATAATGGTATCCAGGCCCAGAATGGCCAGGACATCCCTATGCATTTTCAAGGGGGATACCACGTAAATTGAAAGGGTCCACTCAGCTATCACGTGCATAAAACTTTATATGGTGGCTGGGGAGTCCCATCAAGTAGTGTCTGTAGATGCAATGGGCATTTTGGGTTAGAGGCTGCCATGTCAGATAATTACTTGGTATATTTAAAACAATGGTTGGCCAATGTTATGTACCTTGTTTTTATCTTAATTTAAAAAGTAGGTAGACAGTTTTAAGAACCAGAATGATGTTTGATAGATGAAGTATATCCATTGGGATATATCGATTGGGATACTTCTACTACACTTGAAAGTTTATTTCTTTCTTTCTTTTCAAATTCCAGATGTTGACTATGCTTAGGATCTCTAAAAACTAGGGCAGACTAGATGGAGCAATAATTTTTTTTTTCTGCCGTCACTCTTTATGTATGTAAATAACTTAGTAACAAGATATTTCTGATGTCTAACTGTAAGGACATTAAGTAAAAGTGGCGAGTATATTTCTTTTAATATACAAAAAAAAATCCAGAAAGAGAATACCGTTGGTAGGATTATTTTGCCACACTTCTGTAAACGTGGGTCGTCCGTTTTAGCCATCTGGATACTGTTACTTTGTTTCTAAAGCTTTGGGCGCTAGGCAGGCAGGTTGTAGTCAAAAGACTGGCAAATCTTTTCTTCAAAGCATAACACTTGGTTCTCGTTAATGAACAGAAGGAGGGTCTTGTCGGGTGCAGTGGAATGTTGCTGTTCTGAGCAGGCACAAAGAAAAGTGTGCTTGAAGAATAGGTTGCTTGGATTTAGAAGGGTATTTGCTGGTAGCTGATATCGCCTAGCAATGTTGTTTTGTTTTTTTTTGGTTTCTTTGTTATACTGCTTTATATATTTATTCTTACATTTTATATCATTTTAAAAATATATTCTTAAATACATTGTATGCATAAAATACCTAACAGTTGTTAAACTATATATAGTATATATATATATATATATATACCATATTCTTTTGTTTTCTGTGAGACACAAAATCTTTCTTTCTTTCTTACTTACTTAGCACAGTCTTTCGTACTGAAACTGATATCTTTATGGCCTTTATGTGATAATTTGGTACTGGGGTAGGCTGCACCAGAGGTGAAACAGTTAATTTCCATCTGTCTAGCCCCACCCATCCCACCAAATTCTGTGCTCCACCAATCTAGGAATTGAAGCCTTGAGTCCCTGGAGACCCTCAGTGACCTTCTTTGAGTTCTTGCATCTGCTACCAATGTGCTTCATTCTTTCTCTTTTAAGAATGGCATTGCCTTGTTTTTTTTCCAGACGTAAATGAGAAGTGCCATCGGAGACCATTCCCTGCAATGGGATAACTACCACTGGCTAGAGGAGACAAGTGTCCTGTTCTAATGTAAGTATTGCTCTTTCTAAACTTTTTACAGTCACTGCAATTACTTAAGTGACATGAGAATAAGCAACTTTGGTTAGGTAGATAGAAGTTGGGACATTCTTGCTCATAGTTTGGCACTAAGAACCACGGGTTTGCATGTGTACATACTTGGTATAGACGGCAGAATGTGTATTGAGTGCTTTGTTTTCATTGTAACCTGTCTCATGCATTACAATAACACTGTCACGCTGTTCATACAGCCAATACTGCTGACACACAGCATTCGTCGACAACTGCATTTAGTTATTCACAACAACAAACTCAATTAAGTTTTTTTTTTTAAGACATTGTTAGATTCATTTTTTAGAAGGTTTTTGTCTTTCGCATCTAGTGAACCTACGATCACGAGTTCCTTTTTAATAGTGTTTCTTACAACACTGACCTCAGCAAACAGCAGCACATGGAGATATTGCAGAAATAGAATGGCAGCATATTAGCAATGCATGCATGCGCTGCAAAAGGGGAAAGCTGAAATCCCTGCAAGTGCTGATGTGAGATCTGAAAAAATATAAACATTTACCGAATGATGGCAAGACTTTGGAGTGTCAGCAGAACAATGTGCCGGAGTAATTATGGCATAGAAAACAAGTATAATATATATATATAGTGTATATATATAATATTTCACATAAAACATAAACTATAGCTCACCTGCAACTCGACAGTGCATTGCTTTTTTAGAGCCATTTGCGCTAAGTACAGTAAATGGGGGGGGGGGACTAAAAATAAAACACATTTTATAAAAAATAAATGACAGATTGGCCTCAGGAATATTTAGTGAATATAAAAAAATCTAATGTTAAGTATGTAATGCAATGCTTTGAGATAAAGACATGGTAGTGTTAAAGACTTGGTGGTACAGATGCTCACAAGAACCAAAAGAATGAGGGGCTTAACATGAGATAGCATTAGACATGGCTAGGTTACATGATAATGACATTGTTACTTTAAAAATATAAGCAATCCTAATAGTGTTGTCCATATTATATATATATATAATATATATATATATATTATATATTTATATTGATATATATACATATATATATATATATATATACATATATATGTAAATATTACATGGCTTTGGTATTTTCAGTGATTTGTTGTTCATAGCAGAGAGGGTTGGGATTATTTTACCCCCTTCTGTCAATTTTTTGTCAGTTACCGTGATTATAGTTCTAGCTGGTTTGTGACTGGCTAAAGCACAAATAAGCCAATTTGGATTCAGCTTTGCTTTCAAATGTGTTATGTGTTCTGTAATTTGCTGTCACTCTCATTATGTGGTTTTTGAAACACAGAGGTTCTACTATAGTTGTAAACAGTTAAGTTGATTGAAGTTACATTAGGCATTTTTTATATATATCCCAGTATATTAAGAAATGAGAGACACTAAAAGTTTCCAAAAGAAAAATATGATGAAGAAAAAAATAATCACTTGGGTTAGCAGTAAGGCAAATGTGCTTATTATAAATTGGCAAGAACATGTGTTAAATTGTGCTTGCTACTGGTCATTAAGATGTTCTCACCTTCTAGATTGGTTGTATGTGTGCTTTCCTGGGAAGTACAAACAATCAAAAGTGTGAAAACATTTGTTAGGCTCCATTACCATAAAGGGTAAATGACCATTTGGTATTTACTCATTTGAAACCCGTGACCTTTCATGTAGCCTTTATACTTGTAAATCCCATGGTCAACACATCAGAAGAGTTGTCCGGTAAGCATTTTATTTCTGGGATTCTCTTGGATGTTTTAAGAGCCCCTGCTACTGTTTTCCATGCCATCCACTAGTAGGAGGTAGAGGGCGACAGCAATGCCTGGTTTGGTAGAGAGGGATGAAAGCAGTAACTGAGGTTGTTTAACATAAGTGTCTAAAGAACCAATCCTGGAAAAAAAATCCGCTGTGTCATAATCTTTCATAAGTAATAACCAGGCATGTCTTCATTTGGCCAGAGCTTTATTAATGTAAAATAAGAGATATCATCTATTATTGGCGAAATCTTGAGGAAAATGGGGTAAAAATGGGAAATCTGTGCTCCGTCCTCTAGGCCAATGCACCACGTTTAAACTGATGTCTAGCCCCTGGCCAGAAACTTCCAGGTTATCCCTTGAAGAAACAGCCAATTTAGAATGACCAGTAAACATTGGGACTCACAAATGTTTTTAAACCCAAAACACAGACCCACATACCCAATGTGCTCAGTTGGTCCCTCTACTCTCTTCTTGGGCTTATGTGGTAGAGCTGGCCACATATGCAGCCAGTGCCACCTGTTTTATAACACAGAGCTGTAGAATGCCAGGACAGGGCAACATGTGGCATACGCAAACACGTTAAGCTGTCTTTTCTTATGTGATCATAAGTTGGCTATTGAAAAAAACAATTCCTCTTAAAATGCAATGGCCTTCTAGATCATTTGAAGTATGCCTTTGCTGTATATATTGAATTCTCTCAGGGGCATATGAAAGGTAAGATATGGTTTGGATATATAATTGAAAATGTACAATATATATATATATATATTTGCATTGAAATTGAACCTTTATTTCTACCCTATGCTCCAATCTGGGACTCAAAGAGTCTTTCGGTGCAAAGCCAGCTGCATCACATAACCCTCATATAAGTCTAATGAGTTCATAATTGTCCAATTAAGCAATTATACCACCAGTTTTGCAGCAGATGGACGTATCCCAGTGGATTCCCCTTTTCTTGTACAAGAGAACCGAAATGAAATGTTAAATAGAAACGAAATTAATCCAAATTGATATATTTATCATGGAAATCTTAATTTCTGGCACATCTGGCATTTGTTAGTTTTTGCAATAAGTCGCCTGATTGAGGGTTAATTAATTGCTGTACGAAACAAATGATGGAGCACGGGGGGTGGTTTTGATGGCTTTGCCTTTATTTGGTTATGAGATTTCCTTCTATGAGAGTATACAGGAAAATGAATTAATCTAATTTCTTTGAATGCATTGTAACATTTTACTTAGCACACATCTGCCAAGGACCATATCGATGCATACGTTATGCGCAAGAATAGGGTTTATAATATTAGATGCAACAAAAAGTGAATGATTAATTAGTCAGACCTGTCAGGCCTGCATTATGTTTCTGTTCTTTCCCTTGACAAGCTAGAATCACTTTGGCAGGGAAGTGCAAATGCGGTGTTGGTGAATCTGTTGCTAGGCGCTCTGTTTAGTCATAGAGCTTTTTCTACATTTTATTATACGTCTTGTAGTGACAGAGCTGCGTCAGACAGGAGAATGTTTGTTCCCCAAATAAAATATTGCAATTTGACTCATTGATAAGTGAGTCATGTATTTTAAAAATAATTTAGCTCTTGTAGAACCTGACAAAAACAGGGACTACATTGTTTTAGAATTGAGGGATGCTTGGTATATGGAGTAGTTGGTAGTCAGTGAGAAGAAGAGTGGGGGCAGTGAGAAGGGGCAGAGGTGGTAGATAGTAATACAGGGGGATAGATAGTGAGAAAGGGGAGTTTTGTTACAAAGGGGCCGCCAGAGGAGTAGTCCGCACAGGGCGCCAGAACACCTAAGGCCGGCTCTGCTCTTACCCATGGGCCGTGCATTCTCACATTTGCTACCAAGATGTCTCATATAACTCATTGGTGGAATTGTACCCGCCACAAAGTGCTGCCAGATTATTTAAATGACCAAAGTGCACTCCTCCTTTGAGATTATTGAGCTTGAAATGTCGTCATATCTTCATTAGCTTGATGATAAAAGATGGAACTACTTCCCTTTATGCATAAAGCTGAATCTGGAAACAGAATGCAACCATGTTTAAGATTATTAAATATTACATTAAGTAATAAGTAACATTATTACTTATTTTCCAATTCACTCTGGTACAGAGCTAAGCAATAAAAACATTTAAGAATGGCAGCACTACAGTACACTTCATACCTTAGGAGTTGTAATGACACCAAAAGTTGAGCAATGACTAGCTCAAGTGTGGTTATTTTATTTATAGGTCACAGTTTTGAGGGGATTATACATTCCCCTTTACATATGCTGGTCTGCAACAATAAATGTACAGTTATCCTGGAAAAAAATGGCAAGACTACTGTAAGAATGTGGGTACATCCCAGCCTATCAATGCATGAAGGCACCAGAGAACTTCTGTAAAAGCCATGAACATCAGAGTATCGAATGCTACAAAACCACATCAAAACATGATGAATTAGCTGTGTTACAATGATGTTACAAAGTGAACACACTAATTACCCTTTAATGGCTAGCACATGATATAAGGGTGCCTACTTTTGTTCTCACATGAACTATTGTACGTTACCCTGACCATTGATGTACTCTTTTTGGTGTTTCTCACATGGGCATGGTGGACACATAATAAATGGAGCTTTAGCAGTTCTGTTGCCCTTTTATAATATGTTAGATTTTAACAAATACAAAATGACATAATCTCACAAGAAGCCCATTGATTCAGGGTTGCAAGTGGATCCCACTAAAGGACAAAAAACGTATTTCATAGTATACACCCAGTATTGCTATTTTTACTCATCCCCAAGATGAGATAGATTCTTAAAAAGTCTATACCATAGAGTAAAGAGATTAAACAGTATTTATTAGTTTCGGTTCAACAGTTATGGACAATATGTCTGCCCTTTGCCCTTGACTATCCGTCATAGTCTTGCAGAACTTACGTAGTGGAATTCCTAAACCCTGTGGTCAAAAGTGCACAGCGTTCTTGTAAGGTATTGTTTTAATCATGTATAATCAACAGTATCTCCTTAGTGCTTTTTAAAACTTTATAAAAGATCAACAATTTTGTATTTCTAGACTTTAATTTTTATGCTATGGAGGTGCACAATACAGTTTATCTACTGAATATGTATCATTCTTTGTGGGTTCAGTTGCATATGTCTAGAAAGTGTGATCTCGATCATACTGTATACTCCTATATCGGAAAACCTTTTATTCATGGACTGTACTATCAACACATGTTTTTGCTTACTGACCTTTAAAGTCACTGTGTTTAAGACACTGTGACTAGACATAATCTCAGGCGCTTTGCTCAGCATTGTCCCATGTGGAAATGAATTACCTATTGTTTTTATCTACATATGGAAATAAAGAAGTGATGTTCCTCTGATGTGGAGGGGGTTTTGTTGTGGAGTCTCAGCAGTTAAAATGGCATAATTATACATTTGACGGGAATTGGTCTAGACTTCAGTAACCATTTATGTTAAATGCAACCAGCTTGAGGTCATAAAATATGTCTCCTAAAAAAGGCGCCCTTGCAGTCTACACGACATCATCAAGGTAAAGATAGTCCGGCGAACGGTTCTAATAGTTATCATTTCAACAATGTGCAATCAGGGATGGAGTCGAGTTAGGTTTCCTATATTTTTGCGTACGTATACATACTCACACACACACGTGTATATGCAATGGTCCTTTACATAGGTGTATATTTGTGATTTGTGTATAGAGTCTGTGGGATGGATACAGTGCAGGAGGCATATCTTTGATTCACAATCCTCCCACAGAACGTAATGGAACAAAATGTGGCTCGGATTCATTACATGAGATAAAATATATCACTTTATTTGAGTGGTCCTAATCGTGCAAACCGTACAACAAGTAAGGTGTGGTGCATTAACTGGGAATTAGTGGCAAAGGGAGGCATTTGTCTTGTCTGTCTCGTGACATGCAGACCACATAATATATATTTTGTTTCACATTTTGTTTATCTTTCCCTGTTTAGTACTGAAAGAATGGCAATATGTAGTTAATTTAATGTAATTACTAGTTAAGGTATATATATTAAAAAAAAATAAAAAAATATATATATATATATTATATATATATATATATAATATATATATATATACAAAATACTATAAATAAACACAATATGTGTTCTAACACTTCTATTTTGCATTTTAGCTGCTGTACTTAAATATAACCCATATAAGTGAATGTAAGCTCCGTCGGCTTTGTATATGAATTAACAAGGGAATGCAAAATTGCTCTCGGTGGCATTGCAAGGGGTCGCAATGTGTCCCGGCAATTTTTAGTGAAATACAGCTGCCCCGTAGCTGTGATTATTAAGTCGTTGCATAGCTACTTGCTTTTATTACGTTGAAAAGTCCAAAAGCTGCTGGCATGCAGTGGGCTTTACATACTAGACATGCTGCTCCTTATTAAATATTATACATTGATTTTAACTTAAAGAATAATCTTTAGACACCGGTGAGATGTGCGCTACATTTCTACTCAGTCGATAAGAATGTATATTTTAATACTGAGTATTTTCAAGCCTTTACTCATAGTATCTTAACATATTCAGCCCACATTCTTGTAAGAAAAGAAAAAAAAAAACATGAATTAATGGAGTGGTTAAGGAAATCGACTAGTGGGTGTAGGCAACATGAAGTGGGAAAAAAAAATTCAATAGAATCAGCTAACTTCAGCTTTCACTATTCTTAGTGAAGTAATCCAGACTCCCACACCCAGTATAGCAGCAGAGCAGTCAAAGATACACTATGGAAACTCCAAGGCAGACTACGAAATGACGTGACCTTCCTCCGAGCTGGAAAAGTAAGAGGGTATGTGTGTTTCATGTATGCTTTTGGAGTCTTGTGCCGAGCTTTATGTATTGGAAAGGATCGCCGGTTCCTATGAGGAAAAAAAGCATGCATTGTACATTAGCGAATAAATATGGTAGTGATTAACTGATATCTATATCCGCCTCCCTCTATGTAAATGTGTGTGTGTTTTTTATTAGTAGATTAGTTTAATTAATTTATGCATCATTTTGGTCGCAATGTGTGTTAAATTATAACAAGTACAAAAAATGATAATAGGCACATAAGATTGGATTGTAACAAAAGTGAGAAAATGTAACTTTTGTAGTTATATCTGGATTTTGTTTTGTTTTTTATATCTGGAACTGCTGACCACGAATTAGGCCCCCATGTCCTTTTATGCTAACATGTTGTTTCATGGATAACATTGGCTCATGTTACAAAAATACCAGACATAATAATAGGTTTCCTTTTAACTCCTTTGAAACCTAAGCCATACCCCTATAGTTTTTTTGTTACTTAAATAATGCCATACAAATATTACTTTGTTTTATGTTCTATATGATGTTTTGTACAATGATGCCCCCTAAAGGTGCTGTTTCACCTATAAGAAAACAAACCTTAGCACATCTGTCATTTTATTCTGTTCCTTGACACTCTAGTTGCATAAAAAGAAGCTTTTCAGTTTCTATGGCAACAATCTATCGGTGCCGGCTTTTGTGTCACATGGCAAATTAGTACTCCTAGCATAATTTTACTTAAATAATTCATTTTGGACATTATTTCAAACGGTAGGAGAGATTATGTTTGTAATGCGTGTAGTTACACGGCTGTTACATTCAAAAGAGTAGGTGGAACAGCACCTTTGGGAACTATACAAAGAAGTGATCCCTTTGTAAAGCTGAAACAGCAAAAGGTTTCTATTTTAATTTTATATTCCGTATCACCCACCATAGTTCTAAACATCATCGATATTTGCTTCAGCGTTTTGTTTCAGCCCAGTAGAACACTTCCTATTTTTGTTTTATGTTATGTTTGTGTTTGATCAGTAGAACATTCGTGCATTGAAGGCTTAACTTTGGAAGCTCTGATTCAGAGTCCTGTAGCGCACTTACTTTTGTGCAAAGTGATTACAGGACATGTTTCTTGTTACCAAGGAGCACTGGTGATTGTGAACCACGTGTTATTTCTCATTGTTTCTAATGAGTGGAAAAACTCCCCAGAGAATTGATGCATAATTCAAGTCATTGGGAAGCTGTCAGCGTAAACAATGCTTGCAGGATCCAAAGAAAGGACTGAAGTACTGGGGCATGCAGGCAGATGTGAGCATTGACCCCGCTCTTCATTCTGCTGCAGGCAAACCAACTTTTTTTTAGCAGCTGTAGCTCCACAGCATCATTCCCCATTACAAACTGGACAATCGTCACAGCCAAGCCCTTTTCTAAAGCATCCTATCTCAATTTAACCAAACAATGGATGTGTATACCAGCAGATCACAACAGTGGGCAAAAGTGCAATATTTTAGTTTCTATGTAGTTTTTTTGTTTATTTGTTTTTTAGAAATACTGAAATAAATGGTTGTGGAGTAAGCCCCTGTGATCAGGTTATACGGTATATTCTGAGATGGTAGTAAGGTGATCAGGGGCGTACCTAGAGTATTTGGCACCTGGGGCGGATCCTGCGGATCCTGT